>JARFOD010003271.1:0-11746 GCA_031763545.1 Mopalia muscosa | reverse complement strand
AAGGAGATAGCTTATTCATAATAAGAAGATAGCTTATTCATAATAAGGAGATAGCTTATTCATAATAAGGAGATAGCCTACTCATAATACTACTCATAATAAGGAGATAATTTATTCATAATAAGGAGATAGCTTATTCATAATAAGAAGATAGCTTATTCATAATAAGGAGATAGCTTATTCATAATAAGGAGATAGCTTATACATAATAAGAAGATAGCTTATTCATAATAAGGAGATAGCTTATTCATAATAAGGACACCTCAAACTATAAATAACAAGATACGTGTAACTGGTTATGTTCAGATAGGTAATCCATAATAATAAGATAGCCAACTTGTAATAACATGCTATTACAACACTTGTAACTAGACATCATATCTCATAATAAGGACAAAACTAACTAATAATAAAAATAATAGAAAGTTAGTTATCTAATAATAATGAAACATGAATCTAATAATAGAGAGTTGGCTATCTCTCAACAAAGAGATAGCAATCAAATAAAAATGAGATAAATATGTAACAAAAAAACAGAAAGCTATTATTATTTCGTGACAGGTTGGAGAAAAAAATTACTTTGGCATGGCACAATTTGGTTTACCTTTTCATAAGTATATTGTTCTTGTAGTAGGTTTGGAAGACGTTGAAGGAAGGCAGTGAGACAGGGAGCCAGACACAGGCCTACCACACCATTATTCCTGAGGGCCTTCATGCACACGGACAGAGGCCGGTTCTCTAAATACAGCTCATGGGTGTAGTGGAGAATTGTCACATCCTTTACATTTGCAAAAAATACAGAGGTTTATAAAAGAAATTCTTGTCATGGACATATTCGTTTGTAAGAAAGCACAATGAATATAAATACACAGAGCCATATATTTCCATAACACTTAATTGCTTGTCATGGATTTACTTGTTTGTTCGATTTGGGTTGAACGTCATACTCAAGGGTGTTTCACTTGATGACAGATTGTCCACTTCATACTGTTCCTTGACTATCTCTCATTTTGCTTCAGTGATATAATATGAAGCTACTAAGGATTATTAGAAAAACTGAGCCAGGCTTACCTTGTTCCTATTAAAGCAGGCAGCCAGAGCATGGTCAGCAAACCAACTGAGACTTTTCACCACTGCATTACCTACATAAGTCTGTAACAGCGAACTGTCCTGAAATACATAACATAGACACTTTATTTTCTGGAGACAATGTTGGTGGATTTCTCTCAAACACATGTTCAACACTTTAAATATAGCTGTGTAACTCTGGACAGAAACAACAAAATTTGTTAACCCTTATTAGATATACATGTACAGAACAATCAGCATGATTTGCTCAAAATTTACAACAAACACAATAAGTTCTAATGTGATTGATTAATTGATGTTTTAAGCCATGTTTAAGGCTGAATAATTATAATAATTGACACTTGCTAAACCATCAAATGTGAGGTGTTTTAGATACTATTGGAGAGCAAATCTTCCTTAAGTGGTAAGAAAAGACAGTATTGTTACTCTTCAAACAAACTGCACATTGCTATATTTCTAATGCACTGATGACAACTTAAAAAACCCTTATTAATAGATAAGGCATTTGATGTGAATACCTGAATTGACCATATATTCAGCCAGCCTTTCTCACTACCTGATGCTAACATGAGTGCATCAGGACTAAAGGCGAGAGCCGTCACCCCAGTCACATGACCTTTATATTCATTCCGTGGCAGATGTAGACTTAAATCATCACTTTGGCCTTCAGCAGAGTTTGACCTTGAGGGCTGAAAAAGAAACAAAAAATACGCAATTTAAAAAAAATAATAATAACCAACAATTAAAAAAAAAAAATAAAAATAAAAAATAGTGACACAAAACTAAAATCATTGTTATGTTTTCACAATTAAGTGTGAGCAATTAGAGCCAGTTTGAACAGCTACTTAAATGTTATTTAGAAAGCAATAAAATCTGAATGTTTACAAATTTATTTCACATCTAGACAATACATTGTGAAACGGTGGGCTACATACCGGGTTAGTTTCAAAGACCATAAGTGGAGCAAGGCATCCACTACTAGCTGGTAGAGGGGCCACCCACACAGACACACAGCCATCTTCACAACCACTGGAATATAGAAGTGTAGTTTCATTGCAATTATTTATCACAGTGACACAATGGCTTTGGTTGACATCTTATCTTGAGTGATTGATCTACAATCTGTGTCTTCCACAAACACATGTATTGTGATATTTATTGTAATTTGTAAATGGGGTTTTAATGTAATATGACATAAAAAATTTATCAACATAGTGATTTAGTAGTTAGTAAGTTTAAATAGGCAAAATCAGGATTGATTTATTGGTGTTTTGTGCAGTGCTGAAGGGTATTTCACTGATATGACAGCAGTGTATTCCAACAATAACTGACACTACCATGTGAAGCGCTTCCACAACGTTAGAACGTTAACCTTCCTCCAGTGCTATGTAAAGACAGCATTGTTACTCTTCAAACAAACTGCTTTTAGCCGGTGGGCATTTACGATTTTTTTATTCTAGATTTTGTGTTACAAAGCTTCATGTGCCGTAATTTTTATTAAAGAGAAAGTCAGTAATGGATTTAACACTGAATGAGTTGGTAATCACCTTGCGAGAAGAACTTGTTTAACTCGTCCATCTCCAAGTAGAGGACACCATTGTACACAGGTGACCGGTTCGTTGTGTACTAATATGTGTTTACACTCCAGTCCCTCGGACCCAGCTGTCCACAGCTTCACACACTTATCATGAGCTGCCGTTGTCACCAACATCTGACCAGACGCATCCCAACACAGGCTGGTAACTGAATTCTACAATAAAGCAGAGAATATGGTTCACTGGTTGGTTGGTTGGATGTTTAGTTGGTGGAGTGATTGGTGTTGAACCCTATACTGCTATATATATTGTTGAACTGATGGAGGTGTACTGCAAAAGTAAATACCAACATCAAGCAAAACAAGTGCAGATAAATCGTTAACCAGAACAGTTGAACATTTAATATATTAAATAGGCCCTTGTAATTTAGTCTCTCAACTTCATGTAACCAGTTCCTTAAGCTTGAAAGGGGTAACAGCTATCTTCATGTAGATGATTGGGAATTATTGTTGTACTAATGACAATTGTATGCATATACGGATGAATTTTACTCTTCTTACTCTGTCTGACCTAAATATGGTGGAAAGTTTGTAAAGACACTCCAGTGGTTACAGAAGTAAAGTAATTTGAATCCTCATAAACCTGAGGTCCACTTTGGAACTCCAGTCAGTGGGAGATCATAGCAGGAGGATCAGTAGCCTGATAATCTTACCACTGAGTCATCACAAACAGGCCTGATTTCATGTGACTTTAAGACACAATAAATCTTTTTTTTTTTTATCTCTATATTTCACCTTAAACCAAATACTCAATTAAAAATAAACCAGTATAATTATATGTTTATTCCAAAAGTTCAAGCTATTTATTGTGTTTTATATCTGACAATTCTACCTGATGTGCATCAGTTGAGAATGGACTTTGGAACTCTGCCTTGCTACACAGTGCCACTATACCATCCGAGTAAGACACAGCAAACCTTCTATCTTCATGGAACCAGGCAATCTGAGTCACAGAGACTGGTAAAAACATACAATATCAAATTATTTTGGTCATATAAACCTTTCGTTTGACTTCATGAGATCACAAAAATAAATTCCAACTTATAATAAAGCTGTCGTAAGGTTATTTAAAATGACCGCATTCCATACCAAAGGATAAGAAACCACCCTGATGTCACAAATAGTAATCCTTTCTTTAACATTTACTTGAGGGTTTCAGAAAGGAAACAAAATAGAGAAATGAATGCTGACGTTTATAAAATAAATGAAGGTGTAATTTTCTACAATAAAATATGGTAAAAAAAGATATGATAAATTATAATGATTTGTGTGTTACCATCCTTCCTGTAACAATGGGTGAGTTCATGTCTGCTGAATGAGAGGGCATCATAAACCTCAATAGCAGCCAATGTCCCATCCAACCTGCCCACTAACAGGGTGTCAGGGCACAGGCCAAGTCTCCCTTCAAACGCACCCTTATCCTGAGGCCAAGCTAAACAAGTTACCCAAGAAGGCTGCTTGACCAATAAACCATTACAATCTGGAAAAGAATTGAAAAGATCTAGAGATAATCTTCTAAACAATACACAATAAAGATCAGCTACATTACTGTTGTTGCTAAGCTAAATGTTCCGCACAATGAATAGAATGGCCCTCACTTCAACCAGTTAAAGTACATTGATACTTTACCAGTTATGTTGGAAGCAGGTTTTAGCTTTTGAAAGACAGCTGTTCTGTTTTAATGGACACTGATGTGATACAAGAAACAACAGAATTCACAGTAGAAATATTGCTGATAAGTTATTATCATTTGTTGTCTTGGTCCATGAAATCACAAATAAAACAAACAGGCAACCCTGGTTCAATTAACAATGCTTACCTGTGGGAGACCAGACATTAACAAGGTTATCTGTGGCTGCAGCCAGATATTTCCCTGTACTGTTCCAGGTGAGATAGGAGAGTTCTCGACCATCCAATCCCTCCTCCCCTAATTCTTCCCCAGCATTGAATCGACAGTTCTGCTGTAGAAACTGGGGGGTTCTATTAGGTATACCCCAAATACGCACTGTCCCATCACAACCACTGGAATTCAAATTAAGTGCTTGATAATTGGGTTTTTTACAATAGATTAATGGGCAGAAGTGTATAGGCATTACAGATTAATTGGCCATATTTTTTAAGTTTTCCTGACACCTTAAAGCATTTTGATATCATGTTTATAATCTACAAGCAGCATCTTTTTCTAAGTTTGTTTCTTTGTTGGGTTGGGGTTTACTTCCCTCACATGACGGCATGCCAGCCCAATGGGTGAAGGAAACGACCCACGATGTCAATGGCAACAAACAAAGACAAGACAAAACAATCACTGGATGTAACACAAAGACATCACAAACAGATTGCCTTCATGTGGACCCTTTGCTCTGAAAGCACCAGGACAACAAGAAGCTCCCTCCGAACCCTCAGCAATTTTTCTCAGAGCACATTTTAAATTATCAGACAGTTGAGTAGTTGGAAAGATGCTGGAATACCTGGTGGCCAGGAAGGATTTGCGGTCACTCCATGTGCAGTAGGTGATTCCATTTTGATGTGTATCAAGTTTCCAATGCGGGCAGACTGGCATATCTCCTGACAGATCTACCAGGTTATCTAATCCCACTGCACTGGTCTTCTTAAGTAAAGCCAAGGAGGAGACTAGTTGATGAGCTGCCCACTGACGATGGTGTGCTGGTAGATGACAGGACAAGACACAGGCTGACAGAGCATTAGACAGATGAAGGGGACCCACTTTAAGCTCTTCATTGGGGTTAGGTGATCCTACTGGACTCTCTGCACCTGTAAAATCATACCAGACATATTGCTTGTCTTTTAAAAAAAGTCAATACATTATTTCCTTGTCAGTAAGTGATGTAAATGTACTTTAAAAAATGCTTTTTTATGATGTCTGTTTTAGGCATTTGTTTTTATAAACCATAACTTTGGGACTTAGTAATGTATTCAAGGTTACTTCACTTTTGTGATGATGGTTTCTCTATCTCCCTATATGCTGGAAAACCTTGATGGCACCTTTTAAAAGTAACAACCTAGCTGAGGTCGACAAGAAGACTTTAACCTGTGTTTGTTTGATTGGGGTTTAACGTCAAACTTTAGGCTCTTTCATTAATATGATGACGGATTGTCAACTTCACACTGACCTAGCCTTGAGGTTCATTGAGGAGGATCAGTAGTTAGAAGCGCTTACCAGTGAACCAAGCCAATAAGCATCTTAATGTGTATCATTTATACAGATGAGTCAGAAAAACACTGCTACACTACTGAACAATGGTCAAAATCTACAGCCAGTAATGAAGTTAATCAATCAACAGTCAACAAGTAAAAAATCAATATGAAGTTTTTTCTTTACAAAAATGTGTATTCTATTATCAGACAAACATGTTACCTCTGGGTGAGTTGAGAGCATTCAAAATTGACAGTTTGCTGCCCCAGCCTGTGTGAGCCAATAATGAGACAAGGGCCTGTGTAACAGCAAATGTTGGGGAGTTGCCTAAGTCAGCTGCTAACAATCTATCAGATCTTCTCTGGCCTGATAACTTGGGTTTACTGGAACCTCCAACAGCAAACAATAGTAACTCCTGTAATGTTGAAAAATGAATACATATAATATCTTTTGCTTGACCTAAGGCTGCACTTATAGGATAAGTAACTTTTGACAAATGGAAAGAAAAAGAGCATGTCCTTATTAATTTGACGCATTGATTTCTCTATCCATACAACTGCGTTGACATCCAGTTAAATTTTACTGATTATCACAATAATTATTTTTTTGTATAAAGGATCAATTTCCTATCAACAATAAGCCTATAATTAAGATTTAAAACTATATGGGGCTTAAGAATTGAATAATTTATTAAGAAACCATGGCACATAGTGACCCTGTACCAATTGAGTGATAAAATGCACATTAGGTACTCTCGTGGAAGTGAAAGGCACATCGTAAAATACCTACTGTAATGTAGTACTTATTTAAATCGGGTTATTATTGTACTGGTTTGTTTGTTTGTTTCCAAGACATGGGAATATAAAGTGGGTGAACATTAACAAGTTTACCTGTTATATACCCTCAATGGATTTCATAAATATATTGATTGACTGATGAATGCTATGTTAAGTAAGTTTTTCAACGCTTTATTTCGTCCTAATCAATGTAACAATGAGAGAGTTTACCTGTGTACAAAGTAAGATAAGTCTTTTAAGAGCTACAGCGTTCTCTTGAGCCAGTGCCCCTAGTGCTGTGCTCAGATGGGTCAGACTCTCAGCCACCCCTTCAGTGCTTGCCCCGTGTGTGGGGGGTAGTTCTATCTTACCAGCAGCACACAGGCACATTAGTCTCACTATAATCCGAATGTCTGAGAGACCAATCAACTCTAGAGCCTTTGACAAGCTACATGTCTGACCACTGAAAGTTAAATATAGATTTGTTAAAACAAAAGAAGCTGTTTGTATGATTGGTATTCATAAAGTCAAATACCACTGATTTTAGGTATACATTTGGATTCTAATACATTAAATTCCAACAGTATAATTTGTACTGGTTTGTGCTACTGTTTTTTTTAATATTTAGGTTATAGAAGAGTCTTGCTTCAAAAAACATTTCAATCTATTATGCAGTTTTCAACCTAAAGTCAAATATCCCATAAACCATTATTTTTCTCATAGCAATGCACATATTTATCCAATTAATGGAATATCTGATAATTGGAACGTGTACAGTTTATTGCTATGGAAACATATGATGACAACATCTTTATTGAATGATAAGTGATTTCCACCGTGTTTGAGGGTATTTCACTTGTTTGACTGCTGAGTATTCCAATGGTAATTGATACCAGCACAACTATAAAATGTAAAGTGTTTGGTAATTCTGGAAGATTTATCTTCCTGGAGAACAAGTAAAGCAGCTACACTCCAAACAAACTGCACTTGTTAACAGGGTTTAACTCTATATACTTGCCTTAAAGGTATTCCCAAATCGGTTCTAAATTTGATTGTAAGTGATTGAATTACAAAGATAATACTTTTAAACTATGTGTAAAACAAATCCCGTATTTATTCGATGCTTAGGATGCTTATTCACCTACAAACTTGCGAATTTTAATACAAGTTATTTTAGCTGTGACCTAGGCAGGGGAAACTGCATTCAGAACAATCTGTGGCGGATAATGACGACTCCATGGCGGATTATGACGACTCCATACTGGAGATACATGAAGAACGGTTAGATAATGAGAAATAACAAAATAGCGGTTAGGTTTTCTATCAGGCACTATGTGAATTCCCCTGGTGCCATCACTCGAGAATCAAGCAACTAACTCTAAATAAAAGTCAGATGTTCAAATCACAATTTCTCCACATGTACGCAGAGTTTTTTAGCAGAACAAGTTGCAAATCATTCAGTGAATATTTGACTATTTTATGCACTTTCTAGGTATCCACCATTTGGGAAGACCTTTAAACCAAAATGTTTACCTAATGAACAGTATTATAATACCTTGTGGAGAGAAGTGACAGAACTCTCATAACAATGGTACGAGCCACTAGTATCTGCATGGTGGCTACACTGCGTCTAAGGGCCAGGGCTCTGTCCTGGGGGTCAAACAGAGCTTGAGCCTGCTCCCCTAAACTTTTATGTTTCTTATCAGATTTCTTATTTCCAGCAGTAGCACCTGAAAGTAAAAGACAAAATGTTAAAAAAAGCAGCGAAAAATTTGTTGTTTATACCACCGAGGGCATTTCCAGACCATCATACAAAAACACTCTCTTCTTATTGTCCATCCCATCTCCACCATTTACTCTCACGTTTCCCACTACATTTCCTGTTGATTGTATTATAAATCGTATGTTTTCAGTTTTTTTTATAAATACAGATTTAAAATCACTTTCCATAACAATCAGAAATCTGTACTAACTGTAAAACTTAAATGCTATAAACATTTCTAATGTGAGAAACTTACACAAAGAAGTGACAATATCATGTGAGTGATCAGCTGTAGCATAGATCGCCCCCAGTGGGTCCTCTTCCAGGAAGTGAACTGGCTCAGGTACAGGCCGTTTGTCTGATAAACCCAGGAAAGTGGAGAGCTGGGAGAAATCGCCAAGGGGAGATAATCCAACGCTATACTCACCAGACAAAAAATCTATATCTGAATAAGAGAGGCAGATGTGTGTTAATACCGTCTCTGTCTAAATTAATACAGGAAAACAGTTTAACATTAATTCACCATTATCAACTTTATATTATAAGGAGTCATGTTAGCTCGTGCGCAGAGTATATTTCATTTGGCATTCTTGTAAACATAGTATTTGTGTCAATTTCTAGAATAAGACATGCACAGACTGTGTGGAGGACATTACACTGATTGTACAGTATATTGTGAAGTGACAGCCTTGATAACCTGTACTGCATTCATTCACTGATTTAATGGTGTGTGTTGGACATAAGGCCTTAGCTCAATCCACTAATATATAAATCTCAACATAAATACCTTGTGTATTTGATTAACACTGACAGTTTGAACATAGAGTTGATGGTTTCAGAATATAATCTAACTAAAACTGTTCTTACCATCATGGGTCATTTCGACAGTACCAAGAAGATCTGGTGCTAGATGGAAAACTCGAGCTGACGTTCCAGAAAGGGGTATTTGAGGGAGTTGATCTGACTTGGCAGATCTCTGGGAACTAGACTGAGGTGGATAATGCCCCACAGATCCGCCCTGTGACAGGTACCGCTCACGACATTCTCTACATAACAGGTAGAAAGGATGACCCGTACCACAGGCTCCACCAAACCAACCATCCACATAATGCCCACTGCTCCGGTAACCAAAATAACCAGCACTTCCTGAAAACGACAGGGAAAATAGGCTCTGACTGTTCAATGACTGCATGTTTGAGAACGACACAAGCACAAAGATGAGTAGAAAAGCAACTGTCTAGAGCTGACAAATTATGATGTTCCTTTCTCAAACTAAATTTAATATCAGGAAATAAATAAATTAAATCGGTCCAGATGTTTGTTCATTATTTAGCCATACTCAATGTTATTTTACTACAATTCCATTGGGGAAATATTTCTGGCTCAGTTCTTGAAAAGTGTTTAAAGTTCATGCACCCAATCCAATCATACAATACATACAATTTATATCAGGCCAATAATACTCAAACCATTTGTAACAGAAGGACCGGTAAAGACAGATAAAAGTATCAAATGTCTGATGCAAAAGCGAATCTAGTTGTGAAAGTACCTAAAACTAGTAAATGTTTGGTATAAACAGTGAAATTTCCCTCACCTCCACAGCCTGGATGACTTTGTCTCATGTGACGGTTAAAACTGGAGGTTTGTGTCTGACACAACTCACAGGTTACATAGTTATCCAACTCTAACCCACTGTTCACCTGAAATAACACAGCACAATAACAGAACAAGACATGACACAATTCATCACATAGCTACTGTGTACATGAAACTAGAGAGAACCAAGACGAGAGAAGCTTTCTCCAATCACATTTGTCAATCAAACTATGACAGGATATAATTTGATCTATTTTTGAAAATTTTATTTGAAAATCCTTTCTGGTACGACAATTCTAATTTATAAGAGCTTTTATTTATCAAAAAATCAAATAAAAATTGATCTTCTGGATACGAGAATTATTGAAAGTATCTTTCAAAAATGACAGCTGAGGCGGTGTAAATCACTATTCAAACAATCGGGCCATTACCTTTCAATCACATTTAATAGCATGTTTTCAAGTTATAACAAAAATGTAATAACTTGTTATTATAAGTCATTATAACTAAGCCAAATGTTTTAAAATATACAAGTACAGTGAATCAACCAACATGTGAAGCTTTCCATTATGTTAGAAAGTTAACAGTATTGCTACTCTCCAAACAAACTACCACTTGCCAGAGGGCTTGCATGTTTTGTGTGAGGTGTATGATATGATTTATTCCAAATTTACCAGAGGTCCCAAAGATTCATGCCACTCAGCCTGTTCTGCTAATAAGGCATCATCCACACTTTCATCCATAAACAACTCATCATCTAAGTCAATAATATCATCATAGAAGGCCAGAGCTTCTCCTCTCTCCTGGGAACGAAGTGGACGGGTTTCTCGTAATGCTAGCTGTAATGGTACACCCACTGAAACACAAAATATATCGCACGATTAGTTATCAAAACAATAAATTGGTAAATGGGGTACACCGAAGTAGTAGGCCATATGCCAACCACTAAACCATGGCCGCACTTTATATGTTTGTTAATAGTTAATATTTGACAAGAATAAGAATAAAATAAAAACAGAAGTTTGATTCATGGTTGACTCTCTCTGCTTCTTATTCACTCCCCATCCCAAAACAATGGACGATTCCTTCTTATTTGCTGGCATCTAAGAAAAACAAAACCTTCCTTTTTAAATGGATTGTATGTTTCACCTAAATAATAAAATATGATAATAAAGCCACAATTGTTCACAGAATTATATCTGTTAAAGACGTACTTGTTCTGCTGGTAAGGAAGCTCCTAATATCAATATGCATTCGTCGTCGTAATCGTCTTGGTCCCGATCGAGATGGTAGTCCTTCCTCCTCAAGATCATCAGAGGAGTTATCTGTCCCTAGTTCAATGTTTTCAGGGTCAAAAGAAGGGGTCCAACTTCTAAACATTAATATAAAAATAAATAAAATGAAAAAAAGACTGTGCAATTAAAATTTGGTTTACACATTATATTTTTTTCAAATGCATACAAAAGTTCAGCTCAATCACCTGACAAACAAGGTGAAATACTGACATATCCTTGATATGTAAGACAACCCGAATTCTTAGTTCTGGGTTAGATCTAATACTAAAACTATACTTAAACCTAACACTAAACATATCAATAAACTTAACCATAACCCTAAGTCTGACACTAAGATTCACATCATACTTCACATGATGGAAAGACTGAAAAACAGAGTTACAAATCCTCGCCCCGTGAGGGGGTGGGTGGGCCATGGCCCTGCAGAATACTCCCTCGGCTTTCTCGGTCGATCGTAAGAGGCGAGAAAAGAGGTTGCTT
>JARFOD010003260.1:0-11747 GCA_031763545.1 Mopalia muscosa | reverse complement strand
CTTAAAATAGGCTATAACTTACGAAGTTCCATGAAAGTGTATTTTTTTCGTAAGTAGGACTTACGAAAAAGTTACGCCAAAAAAACAGACTTACGAAATTTCTTGCAAGTGTGCCCTGCAATCACCCATTTGGCTGGCATGCCATTATACGAGACAAATATTCTTAAGCACTGCGTAAATCCCCAATTTATCAATAAATCAAGCAATCAAAACATTGCTGCATGACGAACAGCTAACTTATGTCAAATCGCTTTTAAAACATACATGAGACATGTATCCAGATGCTGGGATAATATAGTTGCCAATATATTATTGATGCACGTGAAATTGATTTGAATGATAGATGAATCAGTCTTGGCGATCGCCCAATCGATGAAGCAAATGATCTACACAGATCTACTGCCAGTGGTCAGACACTAACTAAAAGAGGTAGGTTTATATTTGACCATGAGTCATATACGCGTCATCAACGAATATATAGCAAGTACCAATGAAGTACTAAAAGAACAACCCTGGATATAGTAAGTTTTTCAAACATGTTCTGAAGATGACGATGATGCTGCATGCATGATAACGACGACGTATGATGTTGATGGTCATTTTGACATGGAGTCAAAACCCGAGCCGGCGCAGGCTTTTGACGAGGTGTTAAAATTACGACAGATGTCTTAAAAACCCTAACTAAGACCGATGTCGAGTGGTTTAAACACCATTCTTACCCGAAAAAGAGCTCAATTATACAATTTCTGGGTAACCCCTTCTTGTTTTGTGATGGAACACAACGTTTCGATACATAAGTCTGTATCTTCATCAGGTGTAAATTGACTAAAGAAAAATAGGTTTGTTTGTTTGTTTGATTGGTGTTTAACGTCGTACTCAATGGTATTTCACTTATATAACGACGGACAAAAATACAGAACATCACAAACAAATCTGCTTTCCGTTAACCTTTAGCTCTGCGAACACCAGGGCAACAGAAGGCAACCTCTTTTCTCGCCTCTTACGATCGAACGAGGAAGCCAAGGGAGTATTCTGCAGGGCCATGGCCCACCCGCTCCCCCACGGGGCTAAATATTATAGAAAATTGGGGAATAAATAATAAACAAAAGGAGACAACTCAACTGGCAAGTATTGCTGAACAAGATAGGTTCCTTCAACTTGCTTGATTGAATGATTGATGTTAAATGCTGTACTTAAGCTTGTTTCATTCATATGACGGCGTTGTAGTCCAACAATAATTGACACTAACACAAGCAAGATGTGATACTTTTCCATACAGTTGGAAAGTTAATTTCCCTCCAGTGTTTAGTGAAGACAGCATTGCTTCTCTTCAAACAAACTGCCCATAGCATAGTTTCTCGCTATGATACAGCAAGTTGAATACCACAAAACTGGGACAGATTTATTTTATTACTGATTTCGTTTGGATTGTCCATGTCATGGAAACATGTAACAACTATATACAAACCCTATTTACTCTTATCTGCGATAAATTATAACAATAGTGGACATCCATGTGGACCCACAAAGCATAAAACCAGCAAATGCATACAATAATTAAGGTAATTTTAGTGAATACTGGTATTGTATTAGTGTGAGATTAGCTAAAGCACTGGGACTGGACAGCTTTAAAAGAGGCATCAAGTAGCCTACTATGTATATATTCCATCATTTTTAACCAGGAAATAACATCAGTCGAAATGAATTCAGTCTTTTTATGAAATAAATAAAGTGTACTTTGATCCTAAATAAGTGTGGTAATCACTAATCAGATCACATTCACATTTGTTTTTTAGTGTAGATTTCCGATCCAGTTGAAATATAAAAACTACCCTCTATACTGTAACACTTTCGCCAAAAAGTGACTCTATTTGGAGAGGAGTAATCTATTACTGCTAATACCACTATTTCCACATATCAAAACAGGTTGAGGGGATACAGGTCTCTACAGCTTAGATTAGGATGTGATCAATCAAGAGTTTACTGGACGGAATGTCCTTTTACTACGCTTATATATATATATAACAGTACCCTACTGGTATTGTTCTTAAAAAAAAAATATATATATATATAGGGACTTGAGTATATTGACATACTTACCATTTTACTAACCCTTGCTTGTATAAGCTTATATGTTACAGGGTCACGATGGAAACTAGCTTCTAGGCCCTACTGCTAATTTGTGTATAACCCTGATTGAAAAAAAGGCTGTAACTTATTATTTTTATTAGGCCTAATTGATAGGCCTATACTTCGAATGTGACTCCTGCTATGATTACAACATTTGGACAGGCCAATTCCGCAGTCAGAAGATCTCTTTGGAAAACTAAAAACTATGAAAGTGTCAAATAAAATGTTGTTGTTGTTGTTGTAGCCACCGGTTCTAGCCTTACTAATCACAAAAAAATAATGTAACGCCTTGAACTTTGTTGATTTTGATATCATTTTAAACTTACAGTAATAGGAGATGATAGGGTTTTTCTGGTCATGTTCGTTGGCTATCCTAAGATAATGTTTGATTGCCTTCAGGTTAGCAGGAAGCGCTTCGAGTGGAGGAACTTTCGCCATTTTCCAAACACATTGACGGATTTCGTTAGAGACAGGTGATCATGAATCACCTCTTTATACACTGATGTTTTATCACACTGTGTCACAATCGACCAGATAGCGCAGCATGAATTTGTTAATTTTAATTGTCATCCGATGAATAATTATAAAACAGTATTCTATCAAAAACGTAAACTTTATTACGGTTCGAAATATGACAAGCGATGGACTAAGGGAAACAACTCTTCAGTAAAAATGATGTGGAAATATGGAGTTATCTTCTCTTTGTTATCGTTCATGCACTCGAAGGAAACATACACGTGTAGCCTACATATTCCTGGTTACATATTGCGTTATTGCCTACTTCGGATCAGGATGTAGCGCTGAAATCTCCAATTAAATAGGCTTACAGACTTAACACAGCTTTAATATCCCAAATCGAATAAATTATGTATCCTTTTATTAGGTATAACCCTATTATATATTAATTCATAAATTCCACATAAATTGCTATGGTATATTTAATTAACCAAACTGACAGCAATTTCCCAAAATGTTTATAGGAAAGTATATAAATGAGCTGTATCGACTAAGTTATCTTTTTACTCAATAAAAATTGCTCTTCTTTGGAATCGAGAGTAGAAAAAAGTTTCGTCTGGAAGACGTTCAACAATTTTTATTACTCGGCTTGTTTACACCCAACGTCAACAAATATTTGGTAAATACTAGTTAGTTACGACAGTTACTTCATTTTATACAAAATGATAAATAAATCGCCATGTTTCTCTCAATTGGTTATATCAGGTGTCTTATTATATATAATTAATATCTTTATTAGTCTTTGTTTTTCCCCTAAATTTATTTTGTTTTGGAACTTTTGTTGGATAGAACAAGCTACTGGTTTCTTCGCGGATAATAAAAATATTTGGATCAGAAATCACATTCACGCATGTATATTTCTGTAAATATGGAAGCTGATTGCATGCTGTTTTGTATTTATCTGAGGTTTAAGTCGTATCAACATCTTCTCACAATAATAATTACCAAACAGATATTTGGTTCCGCTTACGTGGTTCGACATCACGTAACCTATATTTGTACATGCATATCAGATCTTCCCGGCTGGAGACAAAAATCCAATGACGATTTTGGTCTCCCATGTTAACGGCCTAGAAGAATCGCAACGTACACGCATACCTTATCATAACCCCAGTAGAGAATCGAGTCAAGATAATCTATTCTAATCTAATATAAACTAATCTAAAGTAAAAAAGAAAAAGAAGATCACTACGCAAAAGTCAGCCATCCTAGCCAAAGCTATGTAGCCAGGAAGCGACGAGGAACAAACTGAGCTATTTGGGCAATACAAGTCAGAATCAGAACACAACAGAAATACTAGTATGTTTTTCATTTCTACGATTTGTGTTTTGTTTAACCCAAAGCAAAGAAAATACTGGGCATGTATAAAACTTTGATAGAATTCGCGTTTAAGATTTATTCACCAAAACGCGGCGAGCAGATTAGTATTACTCAGTGTAAAACAATGATAGGCCTACGAATTAAACCGACATTGTTCTTAAAATTTTAATTAATAAATCCCACATATATTGCCTCTTGCTATGATATTTTTATTAGTGAACTGACAGCAATTTCCCAAAATGTTTATAAGAAAGTATATAAATGATCTTATCCACTAAGTTATCGTTTTACTCAAAAAAAGTTGCTCTTCTCTAGGAAGGATAGTGGAAAAAAGTTTCCTCTGAAAAATTTTCAACAATTTTTATTAGCTGGTTTACACCTAACGTCAACAAATATTTGGTAAATACTAGTTAGTCACGACAGTTACTTCATTTTATACAAAATGATAAAAAAAATCGCCGTCTTTCTATCAATGGTTATATCAAGTGTCTTATTATATATCATTAATATCTTTATTAGTCTTTGTTTTGCCCCTAAATTTATTTTGTTTTTGAAATTTTGTTGGATAGACCCAAGCTCGTGATTTCTTCTCGGATGATAAAATTATTTGAATTAGAAATCACATTCACACATTTAGTTCTGTAAATATGGACGTTGATGGCTGTATGTATCTGAGGTTTAAGTCGTATCAACATTTACTCACAATAATAATTACCAAACAGAGATTTGGTTCCGCTTACGTGGTTAGCCATAACGTAACCTGCATTTGTACTAGCCCTAAATGAAAAAAGAAAACGGGGAAGGTAAGACGTCATATAGGGCTATACATTTGTACATATCAGATGTTTCAGGGCTAGAGACAAACATCCAATGAGGACTTTGTTCTTCCACGTTAATGGTCTAGAAGAATCGCAACATACACGGATACCTTATCATAACTCCAGTCGAAAATCGTGCCAGGATAATCTATTCTAATCTAATCTAAAGGAAAAAAGAAAACGGGGAAGGTAAGACGTCATATAGGGCTACATTTGTACATATCAGATGTTTCAGGGCTAGAGACAAACATCCAATGAGGACTTTTTCTCCCACGTTAATGGTCTAGAAGAATCGCAACATACACGGATACCTTATCATAACTCCAGTCGAAAATCGTGTCAGGATAATCTATTCTAAGCTAATCTAAAGGAAAAAAGAAAATGGGGATGGTAAGACGTCATATAGGGCCACATTTGTACATATCAGATGTTTCAGGGCTAGAGACAAACATCCACTGAGGACTTTGTTCTCCCACGTTAATGGTATAAGAATCGCAACATACACGGATCCCTTTTCATAACTCCAGTCGAAAATCGTGTCAGGATAATCTATTCTTACCTAATCTAAAGGAAAAAAGATCACCCTGCAATAGTCAGCCATCCTAGCCAAAGCTATGTAGCCAGGAAGCGACGAGGAACTATCTAAGCTATTTAGGCAATGAACGTCAGAATCAGAGCACAAAAGCAATACTAGTATGTTTTTCATTTCTACGATTTGTGTTTTTGTTTTACCCAAAGCAAAGAAAATTCTGCGCACGTATAAAACCTTGATTGGATTCGCGGTCCAGTTAAGATTTATTCACCAAAACGCAGAAAGTACCAAGTTGCTATAGACAGGAGCCACGTATATGAGTTGCATGGTTGTCAAGTAAATGCAGTAGGACAGACAAGCGACTTAAGTTGAATGACGCATATATTGATTGGACATAGTAGTGAACATAGTAGTGACATGTACAACAATATATAGGAATTATAAAAGAAGCCAGACAATTATTCAAACAAACATACATTGCAAAATTATTTAAAAATATATTAAAACAAATGTTCAAACTGTTGTTACTAGCTAAAAAAAACTCTGAAATTTATAGAAACAATTTTGATCGCTTCCTAGAGAAACATTATATGGAGTTATCGAAATAACACTTAGTATTTACTCGCTTTAAGTCTATGGTTTAACCTGGGCTTTATTCTACGTATGGAGAGAGCTCCTTTGAACAAAAGAACTGACCAGCGTCTTGCTGTGTCAATAACACTGGTATTGGCAAGGATTTACATCACACAGATCAATGGGGAGTTTATCATTTAACATATAAGGCAGATTTAGCAGGTCATGAATATGTTAAAAATCTTTACAGGTCGTAATATGGTTGTATGTTTCAGAGTTGGAGTTTGGTTTAGAATGTTCTTTAGTTCGCGTGATTAAATTTCTGTCAGTTTTTCCAATATAATCTGAATTAAAACCTGGGCATGATAGTTTGTAAACGACCGAACTTCTGTATTCTTTAGAGGTCTGATCCTTAGTATTTGTGAAAAATCCAACTTTTGTGGTCTGCCAATTTGTTTTGAATATTGCTGGCTTGTTAATAAATCTTTTCAGTTTCTTACATGTTCGATCCACCAAAATTTGTCCATGTTTGCCAAGATATGATAGAGTTAACCATATTACTGGAGTATCAGAAAGATCATTACATTTGTTATGGGGTTTGAATCTGAACAAATTTTATGAGCACGTGATACTAGGGATCTAACCCGAGCTATTTTTCTATACCATGGCTGAAAGCTATCAACGTAGGTGAACTGCCCGGTAAGTGTTGTCTTTCTGTAAAGAGTTATCGTTTTATAGTTTAAGCCAATTAGAATATCCAGAAAATTAACAGTGTGATTAAATTCTTCCCTTGTACATTTGAGCTGAGGGTGAAAAGAATTCAATTTTTGTTAGATCATTACAAAGTGTTCAGGTTTAGCTAGTACTAATGTGTCATCCATAAACCGTACATAAAACTTAATTATGCCGTCTGCAACAAGTTTATCAATATTACTTTCTCTAGCTCAGTCATGATAATATTAGCCAAACTGGACTTAAGGGAGAGCCCATTGATACGCCGTCCACCTGTTGGTAGAGTTGGCCATGATACATAAATGGGGTTATAACACAAGTGTCTTTAATAAGTTTCTTCAACGTTGATTTCTTTAAGCTGGTATTTATGTGTTTTTGTTTGTAGATTCTATCTAATATAATGTTCACTGTTTTCATAAGGGGCACATTGGTAAATAGAGATTCCACGTCGAAAGAAACAAACTTATTTCTTGCATCGAAAAGCTCTTTGGGAATATCATGAATTTGATGGACAGCTTCAAACGTATCTTTAAGTGCATAATCGTTTTGTGTCAGTGGTTGGAAAAGTTTAGCTAGGTACTGTCCAACATGATAGTAAGCGAATCCGGTTGTGTCGATAATTGGAGGGAAAGGCGGTATTGAGTCGAAGTCGAAGCCGGTTGATTGGTTTTTGACGTAGATCCAGGTATCGTCAATGCAGTGTTACGTTTTATCGACGCAGAGCCAGCCCAAAGGTATGGCAAAAAACCACCGTTGACGTGCCTGGTAGAGCTATTTTGAGGTTTGATCTTTCGTCTTTAAGTTTTAACCCCTATCCAATGTCAAAACAACCATAACCGGACACGCACAATGTTTACCCAATTCAGAAAAGGAGCCACCCTTTGTGAGAAACCGCCGATAAAAAATGCCACGATACAAGACAAGTTCCGGACACAGAGGCATGCACTCGGAATGATGTTACCTCGATGTACAGTTCAAGTCACTTAATTGTGGAAGCCGGTTAAGGCCTATTCCGAGTGGCCATGACGTTTTGATTTTGATAATGCCTGACGGCCCATCGGGCAAATAACTAAAAAACTACCGTCTGAGCCCCTTGGACTAGTTAACACTATAGACCTATAGATTGTATCATAGCATGACCTTAGTTGAGGCGGGCTAAATTCAATTATATTCTGTAATTAATGAACTCGATATGCTTCCCATAAATACAGCGGGTGTGGCTTTTAGACCGCCGATTTTATATTCCTAATTTATTTCCCATACTTTTTAAAATGCACGCAACTGAAAACGCTCTATCAAAAGTTCCGCCCATATTATTTATTAGTGTTTAGAATAGTAAGCTTGTTCTCTTGCCTGTAATTGTGACAAAACCCAATACTGCACTGTCTTTTGCAAAATCTAAAAAGGATTTGTCGTTATTGACTCGTTAAACAGAGAATTGCTGGCTTATTCTGCATTTGGTACGACTCAGGGGAGGCTACTCCTAAAAGTACATTTGCAGAGTTGCCTTTCTTCGGCCATTTCATCATGTAATCAATGAGAAAGAGGATTGGTAGAATAAGGAGTGATCTCGATTTTTTTGTGGTTAATAGGTGTGGCACATTGTTAGTGAAATTTGACTTGTGTTTATCTCTGGGGCCATGCTTCTTTTTTTTCATCCGTTTTGATCGCAAATTTTGTTTACAATGAGTAATATTTAAAAATGAGTCATTGAAGTGATGACCAATAAGGCAAGGATGGGCATTGTTTCATGTCATTTTGGTAGGTCCATTCTACTGCGTCTCGATATTCTTGTTTCCTTTTCTCTGAGACACGCACTCAAAGCCACTATCATAATCCAAACTGCTAAATAGATTCGGTCTCGCCACAAAGAGCGGAGACATGATGAATCCGAATCTGTGCTATAGGTATTTTCTACGCAGTTAGACTAAACAACGCAATAGCCAACGAACAAAGGAAATATTTCTGTCAATAGATTATTAATACAATTTTAGATCAATGATTAATGTCAAAAACCTACTCTTTCCTTATTATATAATAGTTGTTTTATACAAAACAGATTTTAAAATATTAAATTATTGATTGCAATTGCGTCTGATCTTTTTCTGAAAGAGTTTTCAGTTACCGGGTATGGCATTGTTAATTAGTACAAATGCCGTTGACCAGCAGGACGGATCTAATTGTACATCCTAACAAAACTCCAGCCACAATTAAATTACTACAGAAACAGACCCACACTATTTAACACTGGGTATAACAAAATTATTATGCGCGTATAAAAATAAATCTATTGAAGACGCCGCGGTTTTGCCGGGAGTGTTTTTCTGTTTACGGTTTGGGCACAATGGGGTCTACACTAATTAGCACATCTTTCAATCATCTCGAAAAATTGCAAGTATTTAGCAGTACATTTAAAATTGCTTTTAAAAACTGTCAGGATGCAAGCCATTAAACCATGTGTTTTAATATACATGGCTTTTCCTTCTTCATACAAATACGAGGTTAACCTTACTTTTGAATAATTACGTACATTTTTTTCAATTGTACTCCGTTGACCCATGGCGTTGTATTGTGCACCTGGTAACCTCTTAAAAGCCGTATTCGCATTAGATGAGAAACGATCTGTTTAACAGGCTGCGGTTGACATAAAATTTGCAAATCTGACAAACATCTCGTCTTTCTTAAGTCACTTCAACTTGCTAAAGTTTTTTCCCATCTACGCTGAAAATCTGCCTAAAATTGTGAACATTTTTTCTGAATGAAGTCGACCGCAGAGTTGGCAGAGGAGACCGGAACCCTCTCTTGTTTCCCCTCAGGCTGAACTCCGAAAGACAACCTTTGTCCATAACTTGAGTCTTTAGAGCAGAAGGTACATGTTTTATATAGACAGGTTGATTAAGGACCTCTTTTAGGAATGTTTTCAATGTAAATGTGAATTGAAAATGGGAAAGCAATCCGCTCTGGAGGAAACTACACTGAATCAAACTTTGAGCCATAATAGTACAAGTAAGTGAAATATAAGTTTTACAGCACGTGAACTTAATACTTATATACAGCGCTTTAATTTTACCACGTGGTACGAATGTTTTATTGTTTTTGCTTTCCAGGTTTTATCTCCCGTTGTAAGTTAGAAAAAGATACCACGTCGTAAATATATGATAGTTTTGCTTTCCGCTGTGTGTAAAATTGCTACGTGGATCAGAATTATGGGCAATAAAAAAGACTGAAATCCGCCATTTTGAATAACATTCCTGAAAGACGGATTTCAAGAAATCCGTTGACTAAATATATCAGCCACCATAGCTTTTTCATATATTTATTCTTTTCGCAAAGCATATAGCCACAGAAAATATTATATATTTCCTAAACAGAACGAACACAGACAAATTAACAAAACTGCCTGGTATATTTCTCTTTGTTTTCTCATGGTATATATTCAAGAACGCTTCACGAGACATTAAGTTGTTCAGATAACTATACCACACATACATGTTTTGTAGAAACGTCCACGAAAAGAATCTTTGAGGAAATGTCATCGGTTCCTCGTAGAAACGATTAACTTATATTAAAAATACGAAAAAAAAAAAGAAGAAAAAATAAAGAAAAAAAAAAAAGAAAATCAAATATGCAGGAGATGGAGTAAACAGAACACAATTGGAGTCTCGAAAAGTCATGCAGGGAGTAAACGAATAGCTTTTATTATTTTGTTTGTGTTTATTTAATTGTTTGGCGGAGTATTCATTTCACCATATCAACTGCACCATTATTTAATAAAACATAGTATAAATATTCACCAAAATAAGTATTTAGGAACACAGTTTTTGAATATATATGATATAATAGTTCATTTGATAGAGACACAAACGTTATTGTACGAAATGTCCACCATACAATAAAAATTAATGACCAATTAACAAGCATATAAACGGTTTTCTGGCGCACTCTAGAAAAAAAGCACTGCGGTTTACTACTATAGTTCCCATCACCCGAGGCCCACTGTATAGTGTTGTTTCTCTTTGGTACTTAATTTATCCTCACTGGTAGAAGTAGGTGCATGGTAAAAAGAAAAGAAAAAACGTTGTACATGATTTGCTGCTGTGATCTAAACAGTTTGAGATACAGTATTTACAATTGAACAGAATGAGCTTTAGGCTGTTTTGAAACGTTACAGAAAGAACACGGTTTTAATAATTATTGCCAGCAAATAAATGTATATATACTGTGGCACTGTAAAATATGCGACCTCAAATCCCCCAAAAGTTCTCAAAAATGTCTTGCGTATAGTGTAGAAACCACATTAACCAGTATTTCGCGCGGTTAACCCGATCCGCGTCAAATGTGTGATTCTTGAGCAGATTTTTTTTTACAACTAAATGTCTAACGTTGGATTTTAACTGAAGCAATCCTGCAAGTTGAGATAATGTTTAGTATATATTTCTTTTTTTGCTATTTTACTGTAGGGCCTACTCAGGGCTGAAAGCCTTGGAACTAAATTGCAAACTGGCATATATGTCATATATGCAGTATCTGTAACTTGAAATCAGAAATCTATTAACCCGAAGCAAGCAACTGCCATATAGTAATGTTTACGGCATTGTAGACCAACAGGAAACGGTGACTTAATAATTCAGACTTGTGTCTTTACTTTTGATGGAATTTCATTCCTGATCAGCCACTGCATATATTCTTTTCGTTCGGATGACTGGCTAAATATATTTGTCAATTCAGTTGCCGTTTATGGCCTATTTAACAGGCACATATTGCACTAGGTAAATGTGTTTCGTTTTGTTAGAAACATTATGACCGAGGAATGCCAGAAGTGTCCCATAATGCATCATTTTAAAGTTGCGTTCTTCTGAATTGTGTACAACATGGTACGTAATAATATGGAGGCTCGGTCCCCAATGGCGTTAGGTTTTCTATATGGCCGTTTCATACTTCTAGTTAATAGACGTCTGGTGTTATCTGGTCTTTTTTGAAAATAAAATATTGTGGAAATTGGTTTCAGAAACAACGGGGACAAATTAATATTCAATTAAATTTAAACTTGTGTTATATAGATACTTTCTATCTCACCTTAATTCAAACTATTTGAGGTATATATATTAATAGAAACTATAAATCTC
>JARFOD010003248.1:7138-25536 GCA_031763545.1 Mopalia muscosa | reverse complement strand
TGTTTTTGTATTCGTGTGACATTGTTTATTGCTATATATCATGTATGTCCCAAGGTATGTAGACTCATCACAAAACGCAAAACGGAAGCCTTTGTATATTTATACTAGCCTCCCATGCATGTTTGGCTTAATAGGCCTATTTTTATTAATCCACATTTACCCGATTAACAATAACAATTCATTGGATAGCTTTATTGTAGGAGGACAACTGGGCACAACCCGGGCGTCTCTAGACTTGCTGCTGGTTGTATGGGTACTCAGGATTTGAACCCGTGACCCCATAGATTAGGTGTGGAATGGATATAGATCTGTATCAGTCCTAAGTAAACTAGTAAATTAAACCCTTTAAGTTGCCAATTTATCATCGATGGAAGTTTAGCCGTGTTAACAGGAAGAGTAACAATTAAAGCTAAAATGAAACCGAATTTTCACACCCATGGGAACGTGTTTTTTGTGGTGATAAAGATTTAGCTGTAAGCTTTTAATAACACAGCAAACCTCTTCCACAGAGCTATCATGGACGAATGAGTGTCTGATTCTGTATGTGTGTTTCACTCGTGTTTAGTTTAGTATATACTTGTCCTAGGTTTCACTGATTGGTGTCGTATGAGAAATCGAAAAACAAATTTGTAAATATCAGCTTAAGAAATTCAGCCATTGGCAGTTCTCTTTGAATAGACTCGAAACGTTGAAGAGTGTGTTGGAATGTTACGCCGTCCAATTCACAACCAACCGACTCTCGGCCCTTTCATTCTGGTCTATTTATAAATAATATTGTGATTATGGACAATCTAATTCCCGGAACCGATCCCGAAAACTATATGAGACATGTTAATATTTTCTTAAAACACAACAAAACAAACAGGCAACACATTATGCAGTTGTTGTGCATTTGTTTTGGTGTACATGATCACTTTAATACTTAAAAAGAAATGCGGATTTTTCGGGGATTTTGAGACAGATTGTTAGAATATTTCACTTATCATGAAAAATGCAACTAAGTATAATACATAAACAAATTTTGTTCGGGTGAGTTGATGACTATTTCTATATAGGTCATATATATGCCGAATGTAATTCGTTTCCCTTTCAGTTGAAGAAAATCTGACACAAAGAAGTTCAACCCACACATACATGTGAGTTGAAAACTACCCAGTTCCACACATAGTCGGTACTAGTCCAGGATAAATCGGTTTTATGACAACTACGTTTTATTTTTAACAGTTGGATTTAATCAGCAACCAGCTTATTGATTGCGAAACTAAAGGATGTTATTGTCTAATCGATACAAGCTCGTCATTTTGTCGTCCCTTCCGCTTCAGACCAAAGAGTTTCCACGGACATTTGCACGGCCCTTCCACTTCTGACCGAAAACCGACGAGTATCCATGGTCATTTGCACGGCCCTTTCTCTTCAGACCGAAAACCGACGAGTATCCATGGTCATTTGCACGGCCCTTCCGCTTCAGACCGAAAACCGTCGAGTATCCCGGTCATTTGCACGGCCCTTTCTCTTCAGACCGAAAACCGACGAGTATCCACGGGCATTTGCACGGCCCTTCCGCTTCTGACCGAAAACCGACGAGTATCCACGGACATTTGCACGGCTCTTCCGCTTCAAACCGAAAACCGACGAGTATCCACGAACATTTGCACGGCTCTTCCGCTTCAAACCGAAAACCGACGAGTATTCACGGAAATTTGCACGGCCCTTCCACTTCAGACCGAAGAGTTTCCATGGTCATTTCTCGGCCCTTCCGCTTCAGACCGAAAACCGTTGAGTATCCACGGTCATTTGCACGGGCCTTTCGCTTCAGACCGAAAACCGACGAGCTTCCACGGACATTTGCACGGCCCTTCCGCTTCAGACCGAAAACAGACGAGTATCCATGGTCATTTCACGGCCCTTCCGATTCACACCATGCCTGTGTATAATTCTTTTTTATTATGTTAATTTCTTTTTTACTTATGTTAAAAAAATAGCTTATGTGTAAAACAATTTCACATATGTAAAATAAACATTATTTTATATATGCAGAATTCCTTTTGACATATGTAAAATTCGAAATGTAAAATAAAGCACAAATACATAACTATTTTACACTGATGTTATATAAACTTTTATTTAACTTACGTAAAAAATAAAGAGTTCCACATATCAAAAATATTGAGAAATGATTTCACACAAAGTCGAAGTCTTAAGATAGGACAAGGAAAGACAACACATTGAGTTCTCTATTTTCTTAGGCAGATATACCAGATCTTGTTCGAGATTTGTTGCTGCGTGGTTGATTGAGTGATCCCTGCGAAGTCCATACTGAGAGGATATTATTATGTCATTTTATTCTAGAAATTCTGTCATCATGTTAGCTAAAAGTTTTTCTTAAATTTTGCCGAAACCCTTGTAGGGGTAAAAATTGGTCGATAGATAGATACGTCGCACAGGTCTAATATAAAGACTGGAGTTATTTTGGCCGATTTAAACCTGTCAAGACGCAGGATCACCTTGAGCACTTGCAGCCAAAAATACGTCTTACAAAAGTTCAGCGGAAACTTATCAAACAGTTCACTTTATAAAGGTAAAATAGCAGACCGTCACTCATTCAATGTTAGGTCAATTCAGAATTTTCTATACCATCATCACATGTCGTAAGACTGTTGTATATATACTGACGCGGTGGCAAAGCAGTGAAGTAAAAGGCTATAAACCCAAACAGCTCAGCTGGTATCATTATTTCAAACACTTTTTAAAGTTACCGAGCATACAATTTCCCAGCGTATCTCTTTTCTCGTTTTCGCTTTTCAGATATTATTATCAACAAAAAATGAAAGCTATTGTATTCTGCTGGTGACAAAAATGAATTATGACTCTCTTTAAAGAATTTAAAATGCACGTGAGATTGATCGCGTGACTTTCGGAGAAAGACGTAATGGCCCAGGTTTATTCACAGCCTATGACTGAATTGGTAAATGAACCTGCAGGCTATAGGTAGTATGTTGGTGTGTCGTAGGCGTGGTTATACTGTATTAACACAGCAATGGAGGGGCATTAATTTTCCAAAGTACCTGTTTGTGATAAAATAGTGTGACCATGATGTATTGCCCTCAGATGAGTCTAAGGAGAAATCCCCCAATCAATCAATAAACACTTGTAATATAACTCCGTTTTTTACTCACTGCACACACCTGCATACAACCAAACCATTTGTTATGGTTATTACTGGTAATGTAGACATCAACACTGAACACTTTCATTTTCGATTTAATATATTTCATTGACTCACAAGATTTGGTATTCAGTTATATCCAAGTTAACATTTTGATATGAATTGAAATTGACCTAACTTCCTTGATCTATTTTGGATACCATTCCTGTGGTAAATCTTCGTCAAACCCCTATCAACCTAACCAGTAGTCATTTTTATACGGATTTCTTTCATAGAAGAGAATACTCGAGAGAACCCTTTTAAAACTTATACAAACCAGCTTCATGGTTTGTTTTTGTTCTTTCTTTCAACCATTAAACTGGTAACCAAATCCGGTAATCCAGCAATCGGTGTATTTGCACAGACTACCTGCGGGGTGCTACATGTATTTTAAAGGTATCAAATAGTTTTTCTTTCGATATCCTAATGTAGGCGTAAGCGAAGCGCTGCTCATTAACTTACTGATCAATTTGTCCTGCATTAAACTAATATGAAAGAGTGTCGTAACACGACCTAGTTTTAATTTCCGAGAAACCATACCATTCAGAAGAATACATGTCAATAATTTTAGCTTATAAGAGGGATCCAGCTAGGGTTTAGTTACTTTACAAAATTTGGACGGACCAGAACTGACTGCTTCAGGTAATTTATTTATTTGTTTGTTTGTGAGTTGACTTGTTGGTTGGTTGGTTGGTTGGTTGGTTGGTTGGTTGGCTGGTTGGTGGGTTGGTTGCTTTGATAACTGTATAAACAAAGACTGGTGAGTTAAATGTCGTGAAATCGAATTAAACTGTACCTATGTAAGTCATCGTATAAAACACTAATTTTGAACCCACTGAACAAATTGAGCGGGAAAATTGTTTAATTTTCGCTGTTGTTTTCCCCAGCACCAAAATGCCATCTGTACTTGAAGCTTACAGTTTTGAAGGACTGGACGGGGCGATTCGGCACACCGCCAATTCTTACCACCGCGAAAATCCAGCTAAACAGAGGCTAATGCGACAGGAAGTCAACAGGATTTTGTGTGTCAGAGAGCGAAAGATAGCTAGAGAAATTTCATCAATTTCTTTCTGCTATTTCCTTTGTTCACATGTTCCGTTTCTAAACATTTTTTTCGCAACGTACGTCTCATCTCGTAGTCCATTAGAAAGCTACAGACGACAGTTATCAGGTCTGCTGGGTAACATGTTTCCAGGGGGCAATTTCGTTCCACCGGAAGTACAATACACCTGTACTGTATCCGAACTTGTTATTAACGGAATCTATTCGATTTTACTTGCAGTGTTCTTTCCACCTGGTTGGAATCCCAAACTAAACGTGATTTTGATGTATTTCGTTTACATAATATACATTATTCTAACAAATACTCTGATCCCAACACTGCGTGAAAGGTTAAATGACTTAAAACGCATCCGCGTTAAAGCCTTGGTAGAAATTGAACATTGAAAGATCTATAGTGTTACCGTGCCGACCAGCCCAATTCGTTTACGATATAACATTGACGTGACTGTAGTAGATGCCTGCAACAAAGAACCAACCAATGGTGACATGGGGCGAACGGAAAGCATCCACATTAAAACATTATTTTGGGGTTGTATTGTAAGGCGTCGTAAAATTTAAACTTTCTGATAATGAGAGATCCCCTATAATCTCGGTACAACATTTGACGTACTATATAAACAATGGCAATGACAGAACTAAAAATGTATCGTCAAATATCAAATTAGACATGGCGTCATTTGAAAATCTTGATGTTATAGCAAGAAGATGTGGAGGAGAGAGGGGGCGGGATTATGGCAATAAATCGTATAATTAGATCTGAATGTTTAATATTTCTTTTTCAACTTTGAGTTTGATCACCGAGTCAAAGACGTCGTCTGCTTCTGTCCGGCTGACTCATGTGTATATATATACACCTTACAGTTAAAGTTTACGTCTACTTGATGAAAGTCATAGAATAAAACAGCAATGACAATATATTCTGTCTGTGCTGAATTATACGGACCGCTAGGTGTCATATAGACCTCGGAACCCTCAAAGAATTTTAAAGAGTGTATTGTACTTAGGTAGTTTCAATTTATCTTCCAGTCACAGCCTGTAACTCCTGTAAAAGTATAGCTGGTCAATTAAGAATTCTGTGATTCTGTGACTCACTGAATCACGTGATATTATGGACTTTCGTCCATGGTTAAGTTCAACTTATTTGTCAACTTCCATTTAAAGGGATGTGGCTTTTATTTACATATTAATATATTTTATATTCATTTTTCTCTACACTTATTCGATGCAATTTATCTTAGTGATATTGTAATTTATACATAAATAATGTGATAAACTAAAAATAATTATAACTATACAAATAGTGAATATAATATTGCAACTATGCCTATATATATATAAAAATATATAATGTTATTAACAAGAATGTGTTTGCTTTTTGTTTTTGTATTCGTGTGACATTGTTTATTGCTATATATCATGTATGTCCCAAGGTATGTAGACTCATCACAAAACGTAAAAAGGAAGTCTTTGTATATTTATACTAGCCTCCCATGAATGTTTGGCTTAGCAGGCCTATTTTAATTAATCTACATTTATCCGATTAACATGAGTAAGTCCCAATAACAAATCATTGGACAGCTTTATTGCGGGAGGACAACTGGGCACAACCCGGGCGTCTCTAGACTTGCTGCTGGTTGTATGCGTACGCAGGATTTGAACCCGTGACCCCATAGATTAGGTGTGGAATGGATATAGATCTGTATCAGTCCTAAGTAAATTAAAACCTTTAAGTTGCCCATTTATCGTCGATGGGAGTTTAGCCGTGTTAACAGGAATGGTAACACTTAAAGCTAAAATGAAACCGAATTTACACATCCGTCAGAACGTGTTTTTTGTGGTGAATTTAGATTTAGCTGTAGGCTTTTAATAACACAGCAAACCCCTTCCGCGGAGCTATCATGGACGAATGAATGTCTGATTCTGTATGTGTGTTTCACTTCACTGATTGGTGTCGTATGAGAAATCGAAAAACAAATTCGTAGATATCAGCTTAAGAAATTCAGCCATTGGTAGTTCCCTTTGAATTAGACTCGAAACGTTAAAAAGTGAGTTGGAATGTTACGCCGTCCAATTTACAACCAACCGACTCTCGGCCCTTTCATTCTGATATATTTATAAATAAAATTGTGATGATGGACAATCTAATTCCCGGAACCGAGAACGGTAACTATATGAGACATATTAATATTTTCTTAAAACACGACAAAAGCCGATTTATCGGGGATTTTACTAACCAGGAAAGATACCAACTAAGCATAATACATAAACAAATTTCATTGCGGTGAGTAGATGACTATTTCTATGTAGGTCATATATATGCCGACTGTAATTCGTTTCCCTTTCAGTTGAAGAAAATCTGACACAAAGAAGTTCAACCCACACATACATATCAGTTGAAAACTACACAGCACAACAGTTACTAGTCTTGTACTAGTCCACAATAAATCAGTGTTATTACAAATACGTTTTATTGTTAAAAAGTCGGAATTTTTTTCGGATTCAGTCAGCAACCCTATTATTGATAGAGAAAGTACAGGATGTTATTGTGTAATCGATACAAGCTCGTCATTTTCTCGTCCCTTCCGCTTCGTACCGAAGACAGACGAGCTTCAACAGTCATTTACTCAGCCCTTCCGCTTCTAACTGTAGACAGACGAGTATCCACGGTCATATTCTCGGCATTTCCGCTTCTGACCAGACAGACGAATTTCCACTGTCAGTTTCTCAACCCTCGAGATTCGGACGAAGAAAGACGAGTTTCCAAGGTCATTTTCCAAGCTCTTCCGATTCAGACCGATAGGCCTAAATTTTATTTCAAATAAATTAATTCCAGGTTTACCGGTTGAAGCAACAAAACTAAAAAACAATTTAGTTTAAAAGGCGTGCTAAACAAATTAACTCAAAGAAAAACAGTTACCGTTATATTTGTAATTGGATTTTAACACGTTTATTAAAGCGCAAACTTGTTCTTTTCAGCTTGAACAAATGCTTCAAATTGATTAATCTGTTATTAAATACATATGATTGGGTCCGATTGTATGTTTCCAAATTAGAATACTAGAAAAAAATTGTCCGACGATATCAAGGCCATATATCCAAGTTAGTCCGTTGATCATGCACTGTTTTGCCCATTTGAACACTAGACCCTCGTGACGGGTCATCAGTTAATGCGAGAAAGGTCTTTTACAAGAACATTGCTTCTCCGAGTTTCTTTGTTTTCAGAGCTTCCGGGACCAAGGCGGCCTCTGAGTCCGTCCCTTCAATTAGCCACAAATACAGACAATTCAAAGGCAACATTTGTTATTCTCGTGCTATTTTGATGGTAAGAATGAATTTTTGTAAGATCGCTAAAACAAACGGCATTTTTTTCACTTTGGGAAAACATAAATCACACAAATTAAAACATTTCTCACTATGGCCCGAAATCCAAATTTTATTGCCCGAAATAGCAGAATTCGTTTCTCAGAGCTTCCTAATTTTCACAACTTCCGGGGCCTAGGCTGCCCCTGGACCTTCGCCGATTGTGCTGGGATAGTCGATCCCCTGGCAACCCCCTTGGGAAATTCCGGGCTACACCACCGACTAAACAACTGGTGTCGTTTCTATCTATTTAGGCGGAATCACGATTTTTAAAAAATATATTTCTCTCCCGCAACATCAAATGGAGACACTGACACAGGTATACATTCTAGTTGTATCATATAAGTAGGTGTTCCTCTAGCCATGAGGGATTATACAGTATGTCTGTGAATAAAACTTTGTCAAAGGACGGCGCAACAAAGAATACACTGACTGTTAACATATCAACAAAAAGCGGCACCAATACATACCAGACAGGTGGTCGATATTGTTTATACGATTTGACTGACAGATGACCTCTGTGTATAAGATTTGACTGACAGGTGACCTTAATATATATATATATAAGATTTGACTGACAGGTGACCATGTCCATACGATTTGACTGACAGGTAACCTCTGTATTTAAGATTTGACTGACAGGTGACATTGTCTATACGATTTGACTGACAGGTGACCTTTGTATATAAGATTTGACGGACAGGCGACCTTTGTCTATAAGATTTGACTGACAGGTAACCTTTATATATAAGATTTGATTGAAAGGTGACATTGTCTATACGATTTGACTGGCAGGTGACCTTTGTATATAAGATTTGATTGACAGGTGACCTTATATATACGATTTGACGGACAGGTGACCTTTGTGTATAAGATTTGACTGGCAGGTGACCTTTGTATACACGATTTGACTGACAGGTGACCTTTATATATAAGATTTGATTGACAGGTGACCTTGTCTATACGATTTGACTGACAGGTAACCGTTGTATATACGATCTGATTGACAGGTGACTTTGTATATAAGATTTGACTGACAGATGACGTCTGTATATAAGGTTTAACTGACAGGTGACCTTTGTATATAAGATTTGACTGGCAGGTGACCTCTGAGTATAAGATTTGACTCACAGGTGACCTCTGTATATAAGATTTGACTGACAGATGACCTCTGTATATAAGATTTGACTGACAGGTGACTTCTGTATATAAGATTTGACTGATAGATGAACTCTGTATTTAAGATTTGACAGACAGGTGACCTATGCATTTAAGATTTGACTGACAGGTGACCTCTATATTTAAGATTTGGCTGGGTTATTTCCCTTAGAAGACGGCGTGCCTTCCATACGCAACAAACAAAGATAATACAGGACAATCACAGGACTGAGTAAAAAAAAAAGATGAAGATAGATCGGCTCCGGGTTGTCCCTTAGCTCCGATAGCACTTAGGCAATTCTACTACCTACGTCGAGACTTTGCCTCTAAGATACAACCGGGCCGTCTCCCCAAATATTGGCGGAGATTAATGCTCGATGGCCTAGCATGGCGTACGAGACTTGTCTAACTATGGTCCGCTATGGAAACTCTTGCGAAAATACGAATGACATATATTTTTCGGGCAATACTATCCTCATCGGGTGACATAGTTTACAGAGAATGTAGCTACCAGCAAAGTTTGACAAAAAACATTTGACACTGATATTGTCCAATCAGATTAAGAACCGTTACTATTTATGCACGGAGTACTCTCCACAAGATAGTGAGCGAAAACTGTAAGAAATAAATAGAGTGCAAACGAATAGACCAATCAGATTGCAGTATAGTAACTTACTTTGCACGGTTTTCGCTCACAATATTGGACTTGATGCTGTTTTCATAGATTGTATAGCTGTTGAGAAAATTTGACAAGAACCGGACAACATTTTACCAAAATGTTGAACAGAAAGGAACTGACCAATCAGATTGCAGCACGGTTTCTTATTATGTACGGATTATGCTCAACTTTGAACTAGACCTTTGACTTCATAGTTTGTTGTTAGTAGCCAAGTTTGATAAAAATCAGATGACGTTTAAGCCAGATATTGAGCGAAAACTGTGTAATAGCCCGCCAGCCATTGTAAATACATAATACATCCAGTATGGCGACAGGCATATAACTACTGAAGTTTTTCTGGAGTTTTTTTTTTGTGTTGTTTTTTTTTTAAAGATGTGGCATTTTACTTGTTGGCTCGACTGTAGCTACTTTCTTGAGTCTTCTTAATCTTTAGAAATAACCAAACGCTACCGTATTTTCGTTATTTTGGGATAACACTTTCTTAGTTAGAACATATACCCGTTCAGAAAATGTTGCAGGTTGAAACCCGTCCGGGAATCGAACCCACGACCCTCAGAGTTATAGGCAGCGAATCGCCAGAAGTAAATGCAGGCTACCTAAACCACTCAGCCTTTTACAAAAATAGAGGGTTAGTCAGCTGGAGTGTAGATACCGTACATTTACTACTCCTCTGATAGGAGAGTTATCCCAAAATAACGAAAATACTGTTAAGCTTCACTTTCTAAAAGACACAAAAAATTATTCAAACGCTACCGTGTCTGCACATTTATCTTCCAGTATACATTATATGGCGTTTACTTGAATTTAAAGCATTCCGATTTCTTCCTTGAATACTTGTGGGTTGGATCGACCACTTGACCTCCATTTTCACGTCAAAATCTATCATTTATGAGCTGCATACCGGACTCATTTTTTGATAGATTTAAACTGTCTTCCCGATTTGAGAACGAGATTATCTCAGTGAGTGCTCAACGATGAGGGCAGGGTTTCTTTTGGCGAGATAAAGAGGCCATACAAACTTAATATTATCTTAAATTAAGAGGCAGATCATATTTCTAAAGGTTTCGTGTGTGGAAGGACGTCGTATCTCTATTGACTGCATAACACTATAAGATATGTATTCGCATTTAGCTCGACTGGTGTTTAATGTCATATTCAACCGTATTTTACTATTATACAATTTGTTTGTTTGATTGGGGATTAACATTGTACTTAAGCGAATTTCACTTATATGACGACGGATTGTCCACTCCACACTGTTCGTTGCCTTAGTACGGTGGAAATCCGAGAGGAAACCTCGTAAACACCACATCCGCGATTACCGGAGCCAGATCATGTGACTTCCGAATATACATGAGGGTCGACAGACGAACTCGATCCTGTGAACGGTACATCGAAGTTGGCTTAGAACCGCACTCGTTAACCTCTAAGCCAGGGCCGCGGGCCCCAATATTACAAGAAGACAGATTGACCAATTCTCACTCTGCCATACATGTGCTTAACATGTTTTTAAAATAAAAAAACATCATGATAGCTAGATTCATCGTGTTACCTTAGGTCAACGTCAAAGGGTTTAAACATGCCGAATATATCCCCAAACGAGATCAGCAGTAACCTCTTAGTTACAGGTCCCAATTCAGGAGTGAACAATCTCCGGTATACTAATAGTATGGCGACCGAGTATAAATACAAAAAGAGACGTTTAAGAAAATTAAGCAGATTTTTTTAATATCTACGTGGGCAATAAAGCTATTGTAAAGTATTCCATTAAATCCAAACAGATAAATGCATATTAACAAATATAAAATGATATATTTAATAGGGATAATTTTAAAATTTGGACTCCCATTAGCATCACAAAGTTCAAATCTATCCTGCCACAACAAAGCCGTTAATCAATTCTATAATGAGAATGAATTTTACGTCGATTGACCAAAAATAAAATCTATCAATAGATTAACTGGAATGATTCGCTTCTTTTTTTTTTTTACAACAAAAATTTAGACTGGTACACTACCTAATTAATTGATTAATTTTGTGCTTTATAGATAAAAGATGCAGGACTTATTTCAGGTTCTTGTTCATGAATTCAACCATTCGACCAAACGATGTTTTGCAGGCTTCCCCGTTGTAGTTTGGGCCTGTAGAATTAGTAAAAGCATGGCCAGCCTTAGGGTAAGTGAAAAGTTCATATTTGACGCCCCCTGATTTGAATTTTTCTTCCAAAGCCTTCATATCTTTAGGAGAAGAAAATCCTTCGAGTTGGTCGTCTTCTCCAAAGTGGCCCTGCACCGGGATTTTAATGGTAGATACGTCAGCCAAACTGGCGCCTGGGATGCCATAGAAAGGTGCTGCGGCATCGATTTCTGACACCAGCGCTGCAGAGGCCAGCGTCAAAGCGCCGCCCATGCAAAATCCGGTGACGCCAACACTAGTACATCCTTTAGATCTCAGGAACTGCGCAGCCCCACAGATGTCGGCCACTGCTCCAGGCCAATCCAGGTTATTCATCAAGTGCCCGGCTTCCTCGTTATCTGTAGCTAGTTTGCCACGGTACAAATCTGGTACCAATGTGATGAAGTTACCCTGGCTACCGATTTCCTCAGCCTCGTCTTGGATCTGCTTGTTCATGCCCCACCATTCTTGGAGAACAATCAAGCCCTTCTTGGTCTTGGATATATCTCCCTGAAGAACTCCTTCACATTTCGAGGCTGGATTCTTAGAGTCAAACGTTACACGTTCACGTCCCATTTTCGACACTAAAACAGAGAAGGGTATAAAACACACGGCTGAAATTTCTTCCAACAAGCATCCATACGAGATAAGGATAAATATCATCAGTGTGTGAAAACCAAAAGGACAAACACAGTTGTACAATTTTTGTGTTTGATTTGGGATTTTACGCCGTGAGGTACTGTTTACTCATATGATTACTCAAAGCTGCCTTTTGACATCAAACAAAAATAAGACAATTACAGGACACAATCCAAATACACCACAAATAAATCCGCCAAATATAGTCCATAAATATGATAGATTGATCGATTGATTGGTGTTTTACACCGTACTTAAAAGTTTTTCACTTATATGACGTCAGTGTATCCGAACAATAATTGACACTAGAACAACCTAGATGTGAAGCGTTTCCATAATGTTGGAAAGTTACTTTTACCTAAGTTCTAAGACATCATTGCTACTCTTGGGACAAACAGGAAGCTCCTGAGGCGTCCCAAACAACCGTAAACAGCGTATGAATAGAGACATTTCGGAGTTTATTGCATTTGTGGTTATAATTTACAAAATGAATTTTCAATCGACATGCTGCAAACAGGTAAGTAGTATCGATGTTTATTTGCCAGATATTTAAGTTCCTGTTCAGCATGACCGGCAAACTCGATGGTGGTCTTGAGGATTTTAATTAATTGATTGATTGATCAATTGATCGATCTATCGATTCATTGATTGATTGATTGATTGATCGATTGATTCGTGTTTTACATCGTGTTTAGGAGTTTCCACTTAGTTTACAGCGGTTTTTTTACACTAGCACAACCACAAAAATTTAAAGTGTTGTGATATAGTTGGGAAATTTATCTTGTAAAACTTTAAACAAACTGTCTGCCTTTAGCCATAGAGCGAAAAAAATCTTGCCTTTAAAGTCAAATTTCTGATGAACATGTTGCTTGGGCAACCGTTGTTGGTCTCAAATAACTAATGAAACTCCTTCAGCATATATATAATAACTTTTGTATAGGTCCCGGGTTCGAATCCCGGTGGAGACAAGCACATTTTTGCATCTTTTTTTTTCTCCAAATATATATAGGGGCCTACTTATACAGGGATCAAAAAATGAGACTACCGAATAGCCAGACCCACGAAACAGATCTACCATCTACCGTGTATGTCGTTCTATGCTTAGCCTATCAGGGCTTATCCTGGGATCCGATTCGGTTATTATGAAAGATTTAATCCGTCTTAGTATCATAGGGTATTTAGTACACGGACCACCGATAGACCTATATATATATATATATATCTATATAATATATAATATAAAAATAGGCCTAAGAATCATGTCTATAACTGGAAATGAAAGAACTTGTCATTCCACCGTGACTCCCGTGACATTCCTACTCATTTTTGCTCTTGTTTTTGTGTACTGATTCCAAAATATACAATACATTTCACTTTTAATACTCTTTTCTTACAGACCTATATGGTTCATAACTTAGGAAATTATATTTCATGCTCACCAACAATTTCAGTTTGTGAAAAAGAAAGAGCGTGACTCCAGTGACAGCTACAAACAAAAAAATGCTGACAATGTTCATATGTTGTATAAATCATAGCCTCGTAGAGAAAATTACAAATTTTGACATTCTCAATGGGCTTCTTGAATGTTTAAGGGTTTGAAAATCAATACTATTGAAATAAACACAACAACTAAAAAATGTTACTGATAATAAATACAGCGTGACTCCTGTGACAGGAAAATATGACTCCCGTGACGAGTAGCCCAAAAATACTGATTAAGTTAACTATTAGTATTCCTTTCACCTTTTACTTCATTAAACAATCTCAATAATACAAAAAAGATTAATTAAAACAGGTGTATCAGATTATTTTATGATCCTCAACTGGTGTGAATCTGGTGTGTGACTATTCTATGTACACAGTTTCAATATTTGGTCTGCTGAGGACTGTTTACTTTGTTCTGAGATCTCATAAAACAAATTTGAGGTTGAGAGGTAACTATTGACCAAAACCCAAATCTTGTAGGAGGGAGGGGGGTATAGACAATGTTTTGCTGATTCCTCCTTTTGTTAGAAGTCAACAATCGGTAAACTATCTAGCAATCTATCTATATGTTGAGAAGTATACATTTAACCCGTAATTAGGGGAATTTGTTTTAATGTTTCTGATCTCACATTATTACAGGCATTTGTATAGTATTCCCTGTGTGACATCAAGTTGTAAACATTGTAAAGTACTGTTTGTGCATGTAGGTCAAACAATGTCTGGGAATACATTATGTCTCAAAATAATACCCCAAAGCACAGATTATTTGGTCAAGTGATAAGTTTCTGTGCTTTTAAAATGACTCTGATTCTCTCTGTGGAGACATACGAATTTAGAGCTTCCAGGACCTAGTCTGTTCCTGGACTCTCCTTTTAAATTGGTTGGGATCGTAGTTCCCTGCAGTTTGTTTGAGGAGTATTGCAATGCTGTCTTTATTTAGCACTTGAAGAAAATTAACTTTCCAACATTATGGAAAGGCTTCACATCTTGGCGAAATATCCTTAAGCAAGATATAAAATACCAATCAATCAATCACCCTCTTTTCTGTACCATTTTGAATCAACTTTATAAAAAAAATATACATGTCTGGCCTATGTATTCTCTAACAGGTGCATAGACAACAAAATCACTCTTTTATTATTCTGCCCAAATTACAAAATTTTTAAAATGCGACTCCTGTGAAAATCAAATCGTGACTCCGTGACAACCCTTCCCAGTCAATAACAAGCTATTGTCCTTCTCTTGGACATCACATTGTTATGATGATTGTCAGTGTTTAGTTAGAAGTTTAACAAACAAAAATGGGTTGTCTTGTATCTAAATAGTTTTTCAGATAGAGGACAAGTGTGTTCACTTTTGTGACAGAGATAGAATACATCCCTACAGTACAAGAAATTCGTCTCAGCTGGCAGTTCACGAGGACTCTGCTGCAGCCATGTTGCCATTTGGCAATAAACAGCTGAGCATTTTAGTCACACATGACAAAACTTTCCCTTGAATTTTTCCCTCTGAAGAAACTATTGCTTTTTAGCACTGCTTAACATCAAAATTTGAGCGGACTTAAGCTTTTCCAATATGATCAGTAGAGTCAAGAATGATGTAACAGATTTGATTTTTTAATCTACATATACCAATGTTTAGAAAAATGTATTTTTTTGTCACTGCAAGTGTTTGAAATTTTAACACTGATGTCCCGTTATCATGGAATGGCTATATATATATAAGCTTATATATATTTCTATCTTCGTTTATTCAATATATATATTTTGAATAAACGAAGAGAGAAAAATGTGCTTGCCTCCACTGTGATTCGAACCCGGGACCTTTTGGGTTACAGGCCCAACAGTCTACCGACTGCAATTTTCTCTCTTCATAAAGCACGGACACATGGACGCTTAATTAGCATCTTTTTTATCAATATATTACTCACAATTGATTTTAGCTTGAGTAAATCCGAATGCCTGGTTCTGGCATATATATAACTGGAAATAAAATGTCACAGAACAACAGTCAACCCTGTATGACTAAATCCAATCTCGTTACTTACCCCGTAAAAAAAAAAAAATCAGCATTCGGAGTTGGATGTCAATGAACCCACAGTGACCTAATTAGTGAAGCATGACTAAGGCAACATGTTCGTTGCTATGCCCTATATAGCATAATGACGGTCACCAGGTAGGTCTACCTGGGTCTATTAACATGTATTATGTATCTGGAGTCATTCCTGCACATCTTCCACAGAACTCTTCTGAAACGTGATTTATTGTATTCGAAGTCTCTTTCCACGCGCTTGCTTAGCTATAAGCTTCAAGGTCAGATCTCAAACCCGTCTAAACAGAGCACGTGTCTACTCAAGGTTAGTAAATATAATGTGTCCATATTTCGTAATACGTTTGTACCTTGCTTGACCCCCACTCCCCAACCCAACCTCCTGCATGTAGACTTGTACTCTTTATGTGTCAGTTAGATAATGTTTCGTAACCATAGACATACAGGATAGGAAGTTGTGCAAAATGCTTCCCGATTACAACTATATAGAAAGATAGCCCTACCTTATGTGAAAGAGTTGGACTCACGTACACAGGAAGACGGCATACAGTAGACTATGCCAGGAGTTACTTCCCTTAGCTTGTACAAAGCAAGCTGTCACAATGTCATGCCGTGGAGGAGCGGTGACGGTTCGTTGAGAAAGTAGAACACAACCCAGGAGGTCATTGACACGAAAATTATATCCTGGTTCTCCTTTTACCTTACCGTAGTCAAATGTTCAGATTGTAACTCTTCACGAATTGTAGGTACAGGGATACACACACAAGCCAGAGATAATGACAGATTGATTGATTGATTGCTTAATTAATTTTTATTTAATTCACCTGCGAACAGTAGCTTACCATTTGGATGTTTTTAACTTAACTTGCATATATTTTCTTTTAATTTAATCGAAAATTATTATCTAACTTGACCGGTAATGCCCTCGTGAAGAAAGCCACTCTTCTCCCCGCCATGGCGTCTTCTCAGCCTGCCGTCTCCTCACCAGGCGATCATCCTGTCAGACTATTGTCAATTACTCACCTAGCAAATTTTCACTTTTAATCCAACTGCACGTGCTCACAATTTATGTAATTACTAAATAATGGTACCTCGGCTTTCTTATTTAGTTTATATTACAATTAATAATGAATGTTGACATTTTCACAGTTCTTTACTTGTAGTGTTTGTGAAAAACATGAATTTGGCATTTATATTTTACCGAATTGAATATTCTGGAATTAATCAAAGTTTGTTTTGCGTTTTGTTTAATTATATTGGTTGGCTGGTTGTTTGCAGATCCATAGACCACTGGTTTTTATAAGTCAAAAGCATCGGGAACAAAACCATATAACTTATAACAGAAAAGTTGTTGTTGATAAATACTAATTTAAAAAGATTTTTCATTAAAATAAAAACATTGTTAATTTGTGTGCACAGGGCAAGGTGACGGTTCGTTGAGAAAGTAGGACATAAACCAGGAGGTCATTGACACGAAAATTATATCCTGGTTCTCCTTTTACCTTACCCTAGTCAAATGCTCAGATTACAGCTCTTCACGAATTGTAGGTACAGGAATACACACGCAAGCCAGATATAATGAGAGATTGATTGATTGATTGCTTAATTAATTAATTAATTTATTTATTTGTTTAGTGGTGTATCTATCTGTCTATTTATTGAAATTTTATTTATAAATATTTATTTGCTTTTCATGTTCCATATATATAGTCCTATATCAGGGATGGAAATGTTTTAAAATGTTCACCTGTCCTAGGAGACAGGTAGTTTACATTTTCTACCTGTTCCCAGTCCGTTTTTACCTGTCCTCTTTTTTGTGAGTTAAGTTAAATAGGGTCTACAGTCACTTAGATGTGAATTAAGGATCATATTTATTTTTATGAAAACTTCAATGTTTGAAAGGTCACTCTGGTGACTCATACAGCAAAGAATACTTGAACACAATCATCTTTTTTATCAGCTAACAGAGAAAATAAAACAATATTAGTTTTTTTTTTTAAATGACCTGTCGCTGTAGACAGGCAGATTTTTGTCGCTTGTGAAAATCCACTTGTCACTGACAGGTAGACAGGCAACATTTCAACTCCTGTCTATATAGACGGTAAATGGCCACTGTAATAGTTTTAAATCAGCAGTGTCGAAATTATCAGAGTTTATTCTCACGCATCTTATAAGGCTAACAAAGGAAAGTAGAATTTTTAAAACAAAACAGCCGCGGGAGCGGTGATAGGGGATGGGGTGTTGAACCCGACCTGACGCTAATGCGAGCACCCGCCCTACAAGTCATATGAAGTAAAGATAAGCAAGCAGAACATTGGATGCGTATCGGTCCGTGATTTGTTATCATATTTAATTTTCCATCCGGGCGAGGCTCAAGAAATGTAGTTTTGGGATCAGTTTCTAGTTCGAGTGTAGCAACTCACATTCCGTAATGTCGCGCTTTAAATTTTTTTGCAGACTAGGGACTACAAGATAACGAGATTGCCTTTAATTCTCGAAGCTTTGTGGATTTCAAATATCACATTTATTTAACACGCACCGTATCAGTATATCTACTGAAATATTAAAGGCACATGTTAGCGAACA
>JARFOD010003237.1:0-11747 GCA_031763545.1 Mopalia muscosa | reverse complement strand
CAATTTATTTTTTCTGTGGAAAAGACGATTCAGAAATTATATATATATATATATATATACATGTGTTGCAAAATTCACAGTAGTTTAGAAGTAAAATGACAAAATGTAAAAACACTCTATAGGGGGGTTAACTAGGAGTATATCCTTAAGTACTGAAAATGTCAAAGAGTTACGTACCCTTATAGTATGGCTTTTGTTATGAAGGCAAGACAATATTGTCAAATAAACCAGTTTTTCTATACTGTTGACAAGTGCTGACCGTGTCAAACATTAGTTTGGTTTAAGTCTCATTACATTTTGTAATTAAGACCTTTAAATTTAGATGCTCCCATGGAAGAGACAAGTTTCTAAAAGATATTAATTTTTGATTGTTATGGATGATTTATTAAAATTGATGAATCATCTCAGGCATTCCTTTATCCTTAATCTCGAGTTGTTATGGAAACTGCAGGAAATAAGCTAATAACCATTTATATGGTTTATAAAATTTTGATATTATGTTACAAACAAAATATTTGGTATGAGTTAAAAATAAATCTGCCTGGTTGGTGTACAAGAAATCTGCCAAAATATTTGGTATGAGTTATAAATAAATCTGCCTTCGGCCTGCCAACCAAATGGTATTTCAGATATAGGTCTATGTAAAAAATAATAATAATAATAACCAAACGAAACAGATAGTGGATATCTGCTTCAGGTAATGTCCGCTTTTTTTAGTTTCTTTTGTATGCAGCGCTGTAATGTGCCTCTGTGAAAGAGGAGTAGGCATTTCAGGTGCAACATTTTGGTTTCCTGTATAAACTAAAAGATACTTGGCAAACTGGGTGCTAGGCTGGTCATATTGGAATACAAAATATTTGTAAGACTCTCTACCTGGTTCCCAACCGAAACCTCGTGGAGACAACTGTCGAAGAGTTCAAATAAAACTCTCTTTCTAAACTATTTCGTTTTGTAATCTTTTCGGAGGGAAACATTGAGGTTTTTCGAATCGGCATGATTTCAAAATTATCTTAAACCGAATGACCGGAAAGACAAACTGAAAATGTTCAGCTATTGGGGAACTGTGGCCTATATGCATGCTTTGTGAGTACATGGATATAATTGTTGTACTCGAGTATGTATGATGGCCGAGTAGGTCCAATTAAACTGCTTCTCCGTGTATTTCAAAGTCCACGAAGCGAATTTCCGAAGTTGCGACGCAATGAAGAGATGTGATGAAGCGAAGTTGCGATGCTAAGGAGCGAAGTTGCGATGTGAAGAAGCAAAGTTGCGATGCAAAGGAGAGAAGTTGCGATGCGAAGAAGTGAAGTTGCGATGCGAAGGAGCGAAATCGTCGCATCGCAACTTCGAAACCTCGCCGCTTCTTGCTAGCCCTAAATGACATATACCTTTCCCATTTTCTTTTTGCCATATTATATGTCAGGTATCAACGTCATTACGCGATGTAGACCTCATCATGCTGGGCGGAAACTAGTGCAGACCCTTCGATAAACCTTTCTAGGCAGCATCCGCCGTCAAAATCGGGCCGATAAGTGCCTAGTAGCATAAAGTATCGATGGCAGTCATTTCCGATACTTTGTCGTCGATATTTCACATGAAAACAAAATGTGCTTTTTAATGTGTCAGGAAACGTACCTCCTGCGCAGAAGAGTGCTACTAGTTTCCTTCCAGCATAATGAGGCATCGCGTTATGACGTTAACACCTGACAAGTGACATATAAAACGGCCAAAAGAAAATGGGGAAGGTAAGACGCCATTTAGGGCCAGCTTCGTGCATGGAGTGTGTAAAGCAGAGAGAGGCATGATGGCCCTTCCCGGCCATCATAAGTATAGGACTTGTCTGCCACCATCTGTTGTAAGCACATGCATAGCTCCAGGGATTAAAAAGCTCTGCGAGCTCTAGGGTAGTAAAGTTTTTTTTGTAAATACAACAATTATACTGATTAATAAAAATGGAGAAAAGATCTAGACTATGACAGAAAAGTAAAAGACACAGAAAGAAAAAAACGGAGAAAAGTAGGAAAAAGGCAGAAAAGTAAAAAACAGAGAAAAGTGAAAAACAGAGAAAAGTACAAAAAACGCAGAAAAGTAAAAAACAGAGAAAAGTGAAAAACAGAGAAAAGTACAAAAAACGCAGAAAAGTAGAAACAAAGAAAAGTGAAAAACAGAGAAAAGTAAAAACCTTGTATGTCCCCTATGGGTCAGGGTACTGTCGTGCATGAACTAAATCCGAAATATAGTTTAACTGTTTTCTTTGCTCAGTTCATTTTAACAATATAGCCAAACCCATCAAGTTATTTTATATAAGCCCTAGTGGGCCTAATAAACTTTGAGCACACTTATGGTCTTGTTGGACCCTCTTGGGCTCAAAATGAACCAGATTATTTGTATCGCTTGGATTAAAAGTAAGGTATTCAATATAAATGTTGGTGAAAACAATATCTCGAAATCCTTATTATAAACGCTAATATTGGAGCCTATAGTTTTTCTTATCCACGATCATATATTCAAATCACAAAACTTTAATTACCTATTTCTGACACTTTAGTTTTAGACATATACTCTACATTTTCCCATGCGTATTTCTAGAAAACTATATATTCATATTGGAAACTTCAAATTTAAACAATTGTAAAGAGCACAATGCGATCTAGTATATATACCCGGTGCCTCAAATTTTAAAAGTTCGTCTTTGATTTTTTAAATTTTTTTCTGAAAGTTCTATTTTATAATTAGACTTTCCGAGTTGGGATAGACAAGAAAATCAACACCGATCGTTTTTATCGAAATTTTTTTAAAAGATGAGGTACCGTTTACTAGTTCACGTCCACAGACTATTCTTCTCGGTCAACTAATTTATTAAGTCTTATCGTTATTGCGCTTTGAGTAATAAAACATGAACAATGCAGTTTATTATTTTTTTTCTTGACATTTACTCATTTTGCAAAATTTTAAGAAATAATATATAAGGTTATTACTGCATTCAAATGCATGTACTGTAGAATATTAACTGTAAATTTTACATGTAATCCGGAGTATTCAAGCTATCCAAAATTATATATATAACCTATATATGGCACAGATTTACATTCTTCTGCATTTGTAAGAGACTAAATACAACGGCTGTTTTGTAAATCGACCAAGGGGTCCATGCAGCAAGGCCTTTATCTATACAAATATAGGACAAATAAACGGATATTCAGTTTTTATAAATTTATATGTTTTACGCTTCAAGAGATTTATTCATTTGAAACCTAAATTAGACTATATTTTCGCTAAAACAATCATATATGACGGTTAAATATATAGGCCTATATATTAATTTCTCCCTTTGTTTATTCAAAATATATACTTATAATAAAATAAATGTGTGTAAAACAGGAGACAAGTGCTCCCTATGCAGCAAACACACTAATTATATAGCTGCAACGTTACATACATGCTAGCAATAAAATTGAAACATTGCAGAGTATCTTGTTTGAGTGGCATTTAGAAGCTGGTGAATTAGTAAGACATGACGACTGATATGGATGTACAATTTCTGGATATAATTGGGTAGCGATAATTGCTTGATAACGGTCTTAGCATCGAAACGTCGCTACCCAATTATATCCAGAAGTTGTACATCCATATCAGTCGTCATATCTTATTATTGCAGAGTAAACAAATAACAACGTTAGGCTACTGCAACGTAAATCTACGTTAGTTTCTACAAGGTAACGTTGTTATAACGTTGTCAAAACAACGTTGTCAAAACGTGACAGGAAACGTTGAAATAATTAACAACACAACACACATTGACAACGTTGTGACTTAGTGGTAGAGTTTTGTACAACGTACATACGACAATGTTGTAAACACGTCAAATGATGCAACAGCAATATATTACAACGTAGTTGTTACGTTTCGGTTTCGTTGTCGTGTAGTTGTAGGTTGCGGCAACTTAACTGGTAGTCCACAATATTCTGTAACAGTGTTGCAAGAACGTTACGGAGGCCTACGTACGATCAAAATAAAACGTTGTCCAGCGTCGGTTGTTTGGTTTGCTGGCCACTTATACTACCGGTATAATAAATGTGCTTCAAAACAAAAATGCAATTGCTTCAAAAGTATGACATATTTATTTATTTATTTTTTCTTTTTATTTACTAATATAGCAAACATAAAATGTATTTAAAGTCCGCGTTTGAACATCTTTCCGTCAGAGGGGAAGTGATTATCAACAGATTGACATAGTCTCTTTTATCAATAGCGAGGGAATAATTTATTGTACGCTTTACACGAGTTACGTCCCTTTGGCATACTCGCCACCAGGAGTTCGCAGGAAAAAGCTGTCTGCACATTTTCTCACCTTGAAGTGTCAACCTAAGGATAAAAGGGCATATATATTAATATAGGATAAAGCATGTCGTCTGCAAGGTCCGCTGTTTCTACGGTCCTCAGCAAGTGTTTATACACGCGTGAATTTGTCAGGTAATTGATTCTAATTTACTGTTTACATCTCGTCTGCGATGTCGGAGAATTTATGTAGATTAACATTACAGAATCCAGGCCTGAATGCAAACAAGACAAAATGCCAAGAATATAGAAGACCAAAGCTGTTTATGTTAACAACACGTGAAGACGTTTACAGAGTTACATTATTTCATTTTTAGAAATGTCAACAGGCATGTTTTATGGGGCCAGTTTGGCCATCATTTTGTTATTTTATTTCCTGATGAGACCGGTTTAAGTTTAGCCACACGTAAACGTGATATGGTACATGTAGCCACAGGTACACGACGCAATATCATGTTTGTCGTTAGTTGAAGGGTATATACAAAGAATGTATGAAACAGCCAGTTTAAACATACAGCCGAAATATAAAATAAATACAATCCTGCTTTTAAACTTTACCTGACATTTTTTCACAGCTATTTAATGTCTACCCACATATATTTTATGTCAGTCTTGTAACCTTGTTAACAATTTATTAAAGCGTAAAATGACTTATTTTCTGTAAACACTTCGAGGTGAGCAAATCAGATGAATAACCGTGACTGCTACAGCATGTACTTCGCAAGTTACCTCTAGTGCATTTGATTTGACATTTATGATTTAGGCGCGTAATGCGAATCTTGTAAAGAAGAAATTATGGACTCTCGACCTTGAACCTTTGCCAGAGATTCCAGTTTGGTTGATGTTTTTCCAGAACCTGTCTATCCTGTAAGACATAAGCTGTGGCCACCGCCAAAAAACTGCTGTGATTCTGTCCTTCTTTTAACTGATGATATGTCTCCAAAGAAAAATGATCACAAATACAAAGCAGCTGCACTATTTCCAGCTCACACTCATGGTGTACGCACAGTGTCACTTTAGTCATGTATGCTGACTTTCCGCAAGCAGTTGAGTGAGAAGTTAGTCGTCTGACTGGCACACCTCGAAGTGTTCATGGAATTTGAGAAACTTATTATTTTACAGTTTAACAGACTGTTTGTTGAAACTGGCTTTATACTCTTGAACTAGCAACCAAACATAATATTTTATCATGTGTCTGCAGTACGACATTAAACACCAATCAAACAAACAAACAAACATCATGTGTCTGTGATGTAGCCTAATAGACCACTAGCTGTGCTTTTGAACCTTCAGAAATAAGCGACTGCTACCATGATTTCTGCTCTTCTTTCTTCCAATGTATAAAAATGATATGGTTTTATGTTGATATAAACCATTCTGACTTTTTCCTTGAACACTTGTGGGCTAGATCAATCCACTAGCTTGACATCCATTTTCGCGTCAAAAATCAATCATTTGATTCTTAATCGGAATATGGTCATGACTCATCTGTAGGGCCCCTACTAATACTCAAACAGCCTAGTTAAGGTTTTAGCCAGTTTAAAACGTTTTGTGAAAACTAACACCACATGTTGATTGTTCCATATAAAATGTGAAATAACATATACATCAATACAGGTACTTAATTGATATTTCAATTTGATATACCAGTCCAGTAATGCCAGTAGTATTGGGCTGCTGATGAATAAAATAAGCTTATAAATCTAGGCTTATATAGGCAAGGCCCGCGGCCGTGGCTCAGTGGTAGCGAGTGCGCTTCCTAAACTGAACATGCTTCGATTTACCGTTCACGGGTTCGAGTCCATCCATCGTCATATAAGTGAAATACCTTTGAGTACGACGTCAAACACCAATCAAACAAACAAAATATATAGGCAAGTATTCCACCACTCTCCTACATTTAGATAAAGGCGAGCTGTGGAGAATTTTTAATATTATCCTACATGTAGTTAAAATTGGCAATGAAATTTAACCATACTGGCACATGAGCCACCACTCTCCTTATTCTGAACTTGGTGGAGGACAAGGTGAATGTGAGTGATCACTCTCTTTTTGTTGAGAGGACCGAGAATTGCATAACACTTTCTCATTTGCCCAGGGCGAGCATAACAGATCTTGAACAGGTCAATCTCCGGTTTCACGTGTGCTACATGTGATTTTTAGCATACATGTACATATTACGCATACAAATAGAAATTGTTTTAATTATATTGAGCAAGTGGTTTGTGCATGGCTTCATCTCAGAAGTTAAGTTACACCACTGTTCATGCTATCAACAACCCATGACTTTGTTGTGTACTATTCTGTTAAACTGTTAGTGTTATCCATGTATAGTTCACACTGAGTTCCACAAATAACCAGCAAATGAAAGTCATCATTTACATGTATGATATTGAAATATTTGTTGAGTATGACAGTCCTGAAATATGAATCAAACAGATAATTGGATTATGTTTATAGTTATTCGAAATGTAATCTACTGTAAATTGTGTTGTCTTTGTTTGTTGTCGATGAAGTTGAGGGGAAAGTCAACCAATTCCCTGGCACGCTGTCATATGATTGAAATACCATTATGCACCTTTAATAACCTATTCAAGCAAACAAGGAAAGAACCGATCAAAATACCTGATTATTTGAAGTGATCATGAATACATTAGCATGTTTATGTATTCTATGAAATCAACAATGTTTTTTGCCGATTGGAACTCCCAGATTTTTAAAAATCGTTAAAATGGCAGGTAGAAATTCTGAATTTTAAGACAGGAAAGATACAAGAATCCTAGCTAGACACTGCATGGAGGCAAGCAAAAGATTTGTTTTTGTTGTGTTGTCTTTGTTTGTAGAAAGTGATAACCAGGGTGATTTCCTTCATATATGTAAAATAACCTTAACATGGCATGAAACCCTAATCAAACAAACAAATTCTAGAATTAATATCACTGAATTATAAAAAAAAGTTTTTTCTTAAGGTTATTTTATTCACATGAAACTGCGCTATCCCAATGTGTGAAGGAGACCACCTTTGGTACCAACAGTCACTGGCAATGAACAAAGACAAGGCAGGACAAATACAGAACTAACAACAAAGACATCCCAAACAGATCAGCTTTATGTAACCCCTTAGCTATGAGAGTGCCTCGGCAACAGTAAGCTCCCTCTCCACCCTCAGTTAATAAATGCAGTCAACAATCTGACCAATACATCAACATTTCAGCTCTTTGCCCTTATATTTGAGCTGCAGGAGGTACATTTAACATATTTTTGTGCTCTTATCTTGTAGTAGGCAGCCTTGTCTTATCGCTGTGACTGCACTGCACACATCCAGTGTTAACCATGCCGCCAAAACCAAACCAGATAAATCCCCAAAAGATTTGGTCAATCGATCTAGAATACGTGGCGTTGACATCATCAGAAATCCCAGGATGAATAAGGTAAGTTGCATGTTAATATGTGCAATTAGACAGCAGCCACATAGTTAAAGCATCACACAAAACAAAATAACTTTAAGCCGAATCACCGCATTAGCCGGTAGCAACGACAGGACTAAAGTTCAGGGTTATGAAAAAATTATCAACTTTGTATATCAACCTTAGCAGAAATGACACTCCTGCTGGCCCATAATGAAAAAAGAAAGCATTTGAGTAAAATTTGTTTTATATTAAGGAAACAATAACATACTATAGTTTCATCTTTGCATAAACCTATACATGTAATGTATACCCTAGAAAAATGCTAGCTAATAACAAACATTATAAAAAAACTTATCCATGATATTTTGTTTTAAAGTTAGTTATTGTGAGCAAGCATTAGCGCTCTCCAATCTCTAGAGAGTATTATGATCTATTATCTCTTCCAAAATTGGTATTCAGCAATCAGCATGCATTACATGCTTTCTTAACTGGACAGGTATATATATTTTTAAATCCAATTTTGGATCGTTTTAGTGCCCACTGATTTTATAGAAATGAGTAAACTTTCTGTTTAAATGTACATGTACTACACAAATGTCTGGTTATAGTTTCCAGATCAGGTGGTATTTGTGCTAGTTCCTTGACACCAATTTTACCATGTTATGTTACATTTAAAAGAAACTGTTATTTTGCACACATCTCATGTTTGTAGAAATAATAACTGATTTATCCTGTAGTCCTCTTTTTTCTAAACACATTATCCTTCTCCAATATTTTTTTTCAGCTGACACAAGTATACTTTTTTAAAAATTGTTTCTCAAATTTTAGGGCCAAGCTTTCACTTTAAAGGAAAGACAATTGATGGGAATACATGGTCTGTTAACCCCATGTATCATATCTCAGGACCAGCAAGCCTACAGAGTCATGCAGAACTTCTACAAGCGTCCCACTGATCTCGATCGGTATATTTACCTAGTGGCTCTCCAGGATAGAAACGAGAAACTCTTCTACCGCGTCTTAGTGGAACATGTTGAAGAAATGATGCCTATTGTTTACACTCCAACTGTAGGGCTAGCCTGTCAGCACTATGGTCTCATCTTCAGAAGACCAAGGTAACACGATCTAGGTTATTTTTTTTTTATATATATTGTACCTCAGACGCCTTGCACTCTGACGTATACTGTATCAGAACTAGTTATCGATAAGCTGTTTTTCTTGGAGCATCCTGACCTGGTGATTATAAATAGACATCTGCAACCCAAATTGTTTGGCTCCTAATGAATGGCTTTGTTCACACAGTACTGTAAGAACAATGTACCTGAGCTGTAACATTGCACACTGAACACCTGCTTAATCTGCATCAATTGGATATGCTTTAAAGTAATACCTGTATAGAAAATATACTTTTATTTGTCCAAAAACTATTCATACTAGCAATGTAAGTTTGTAACACAGGGGTATATAATAATTTAAACAGATGAATCATCATATGTTCTAGATAAACTCCCATGAACAAATTTCTGAAAAGATCTTAATTTTAAATTGTTATGAGTTAAATACCTAGACATCACAAAGGTAGCTTCATTTATATGCATTGTATAGAAAATAACGCACAAATATGTAGATAACAAATATATTCAATCATGCATAGTTTTAATTCGTTTATTAATTTTATTTTTTTCAATTAAATTTTTGTTTAATTTTTGTTTATACACGCACAAATAGCTGATCCCAAACAGATAGATATTCAATGAATGGGAGGATAATAAAAACACATGAGGTATACATTCATTTAACATGTATGTATTCCATATTAAACACCAATAGCCAACCAAGCCATAAACCCATTGATCAATTTTTCAGAATCAACCAGCCTACCAGTCAACCAACAAATCGTTGATACTGATAACATTACGGTACATACTGTATGCACACACAACTGGTTTATTTTCTGCATTATTGTCTCTCTTTTTTAAATTTTCTATCTTTAGCTTAGTCAAAAATTCATTATCAATGTGAAAACATTATTGCCATTGAAGTCTTGGTGGATTTTCTTGGCTTATTGGGTGGGCTCAGGCAACAACATATTTTGAAGTGAAAATTATTTTTGTACATGTATGGTTTAAAACCCCATCACACAATTTACCGATAGCAATTATTATGACCTGTTCAAAAGCATCTTATTTGATATGTGGGAAAGATACTGAACCAGTTGTTGTTTAGAGTTTTGGGGACTTATACAACATTAATATGGGCCCCCAGTGGTGGCATAGTCATTGGCATGAGCGCTTACTAATTCTTTTTCGATATACTGTCAACAGTATCGAGTCTATTGACCCTCAGGCATATGAGTGAGTCACATGTTTACTTGTGGGGTTGTGGCTTCAGCAATTGTGGGGTTTTTTTTTTTTATCAGATTTCCTCCCAGTTTTCCACTGTAATAAGGCAAAAAAGGGTGTGAAGTAAACAATCTATCATCATTTTAGTGAAATATCTTTGAGAAGTATGATAAACCCCAATCAAACGAGCCCTTCATCTGGCTAAGGGTAGTTTGTTTCAAGAGTAGCACTGCTGTCTTTACTTAGCACTGGAGGAAAATAAACTTTCCAATATAATGGAAACACTTAACATCTTGGTTGTGCTAGTGTCAATTATTGCTGGAATACACCGTCATCATATAAGTGAAATACTCTTTAGCATGACGTAAAACACCAATCAATCAATCAATCAAACAAACAATCAACATAAATATTGGTTCCTGTATCATATAAAATAGGTAAATAAACAAAAATTAATAACAAAAGTTATGCCAGGAATAAAACATGTGAAGGCATGTTTTATTCCTAAAAATACAGCAACTGGACAAATAAAGTCTGTTTAAATTTTTTTCTAACATTAGTACAGACTGACTGCTATATTACTTAATGACCCAAAATATAATAAAATATAGGCCTGGTTTACTCAATACAACTACTCCATATGTCAACTTACAGAACAGCAAGCGGACTAAACCAGTTTGGACTAAATGTAAAAGATTTTTTAATCTATCACCTATTTGTACCAAAACTACATGTATTATATTTACACATTTTTATATTTCAGCTTATCCTTATCTGTCATTTATACATGCTATTTTTTATTTTACTGAGTATTTGACAAAATCTGCAAATTGTCACTGGGTCAGAAAAGTTAATCAGTGATGTCACTTGTTTCATTTAACAGCTAACATATTTGGGACTGTGCAGTGTAATGATATTGTCATGGCTTCTATTCATGTAACATCCTTGGAAGTTTGTCTGTCCATCCATCTGCCTCCCCTCTACCTCTGGTCATATTCCAAGCTGTATCTCAAAAAGTACTCAATAAATTGAGCTGAAATGTATTTTATTTAAAAGCTGACATATTGGGACTGCGCACTGTCATGGGGCTATTCATGTAACATTCTTGGTATTTGTCTGTCAGTGCATCAGTTGCCTTCACTCTACCTGCTGACATATTCAAATGTCTATCTTAAAAAAAATAATTAGTGTATCGAGCTCAAACTTGTTTCATTTAACAGCTGACATATTGAGACTGTGTACATGTACTGTCATGATGCTAATCATGTAACATTCTTGGAAGTTTGTTTATCTGCAGTGCCTGCCTTTTGAGGCGCGCGATCGCTCTCGCGCACCATCGCGCACGTAAATTTTATTTTAGGTACACAATTTTTCACTCACCTAGAAGCTAGGCATATTTGACGTAGAGTCGCGCCATGCCACTAATTCTAGACGCCATGCCATTAACGCTTGTCACATATCCCTTTAATCTATAAATACTCCGCCTCTAACATAGCTTGCGCCCATCCGTAATTTTATTTATCCTCCCGTTTTTTGGTAAAGTTCAATCCGATTGACACATGTCGCCATTTTGTAAGCTGGCGATAGACTATTGTTACCCTTTTTTTACAAAAGAGTTTGGTAATGCATTCTCCATTCTTCGGCATTTTTCTGGTTTACT
>JARFOD010003226.1:421-11748 GCA_031763545.1 Mopalia muscosa | reverse complement strand
CATATTTAACAGTGTGACATGGACAATTCTTGGTCATATGCAATTACAATGTCTTTGGCGACTACGTTAAACCAAAATGGAACCAACAAACAAGTACATGTTAAAGCTTAGCGGATTAAACAACATTACCTGTTTTAGGATGTCAATTTTCCGATAGTAAGGTATATTTAATTAAAACCGTCGCCGTCTTACCTCCATGAATTGTGTACAGCCCGCTTGGTCATAAACCAAGAAAGATCAATATGATAGTGTAGCTCTTAGTTCTGTTTTTATGGACTTTGTTATGAGGAACCGAGTTTTTAATAGTAACTGAGCCATTAACACATATCTGCTGTTTGTTTAATACAGCTTCCTTGCTGCACGGTGATTTGCTTTGGTACATTATGTCTTATCAATAAATTCTAGTATAATTTGGCGGGTTTTCCGACGTTTTGTTGAAACACGAATAATAACATCATACAAATAATCACGCACGGATGATTCAATTTCGCTTGGTCAGTGAACACGCATTGCAAAAAAAAAAAAAACTATTATAGGTCGTATAACTGTATTTATTGTACATGAGTCCCTGAAAGCTGCATATGGGTTAAATTAGGTGTATATGGCTTGATTAATTTGTAGTTGGCATGCGAAATGTTTGTTTGAAAATGAGAGGGTTATTATTTTCAATATTCTAAAATTTATGATTGATGTTGATGTTTGAGTCAAAGTAGTAATGACGGTGTCATCAAGAGATGGAATGTGTGTCCTTCCATGTCATTCCTATCATTAGACAAGCGTGTAATTCCTGTTCCAGATGTTTTACTCTGACGTTGCAACTGTTTACATCCACGCTTAATACATAGGACAGCTAAGAAGAAACCAGGTCAAAAGCACATAGAAGAAGGTGTCACCTGATGGACTTCTCTAATATACCTTTTAGCTAGGCTCACTTGGTCTTGTTTATTTGTTTGATGAAGGTTTAACGTCGTAGTCAAGAGTAATTCACTTATGTGACGACGTGCCTGACCAATGGGTGAGGAAATATCCTTGCCACCACTGGCAACAAACAAAGACAAGACGGGACAAACACAGGACGCAATACAGACCCCAAAAACAGATCGGACTCCGGTACCCTTTAGCTTTGAAAGCAACAGGACAAGATGAAGCTCCCTCCAATCCCTGCAGGTTCAGTTGGAAGCTTGAAAAATGTTAATTCAACATATCTATAGGGTATCAACGAGCAGTACAAATGACACAAAATGGATTGATAGACTTGCCTGTGTATAACCTTATATTTTTATAACCGCTGTTTTAAACAGGATTAACTATACCAAATTTGAACCACAGTTAGTAGTCGTTTAGCGTAATTATACAATTTCTGGATAACCAGAAGACGTTATCCAGAAATTAGATGAACAAACATTATTTCCAACTTGAAATATTTTCAATTACTGACGGGTGTAAATTTTTTTGAAGAACTTACTCAATGTGATACATCTTAACCAGAAAATAAGTTCTTTTTTGTGTTAATAATGCTTTCGAAATGAAAATCTTTATCTTATATGGACGAGCTGCCTGCAAGCCTTTCGTGTTTGAGGCTTTATGAAAGAGTGTGGATAATAACAACACGCAGAGAAAGAATATGTTTTCCTTAACAAGTGTTCAAATTACGCCGCAAATTACCCTCTTTTATCATAGCAATCAAAATTACTGACATTTGTGTGAACAAAAAAGCGATCAACGTTATTATTTCCGAAATAAACTTATAATTAACTGAAAAGGCAGGCCTCTTTTTTGACAAACCTCTGCTAGATTAAACTAGAGAACAAACCAAATCCACGTTGAATTATATTGATTGCAGGATATGACTAATGCGAAGGAGTATTTAAATGGAAAGCAAATTGAACTGACTGGAGACCATGATCCGCTTGCTGAACCAATTGATCGATATAAAATGGACTCTTGTTAAAAAGAGCAGATGTTTTGTTCATAATGTCCCAATTAAACACGCATCCCGCTGCTATCGGTCAAAACAAAAAAAAACAAAAAATTCATAAAATTACTGAAAATTGTCCGAGTATCAATTTTCAGCTTTGCTCATTTTTTTTTTTCTTTTCCAGATTTATTTTGGTTCGGTGTATTTGCTTTTTTGTTATTCCCTGTGTTCTTCATTGATAATAAAACCTGCCTGATAAATAATTACACAACCCCTCTAGACCTGTTGAACGTGTTGCCTCTGATGGCCTTACATTTGTTATATCTGGGAAGACAAATGTAACCATGAACAATTATTGCCAGCTGTATAGTGCTTTCCTATTTTTCTATAAAATAGGACATAGCAGATTGATTCAACATATCTGCATTATATCAACGGTTAGTACAAATGACACAAGAACGAACGGTTGATAGCTGTACGTGTAGGACCTTTTATTTCTATCACCGCTGACCTTGAACGACATTTAGAAGTCGTGTAGCGTAAATATACAATGTCTGGATAACCAAGTACTTATCCAGAAATTGTATAATTAGATGAACTATAATTATTTCCAACTTGAAATATTTTCAATTACTGACTGGTGTGAAGAACTTACTCAATGTGATACATCTAAACCAGAAAATAAGTTATTTTTATGTTAATAATGTTATTGAAATGAAACGCTTTATCTGATATGGGCGAGCTACCAGCAAGCCATTTGGGGCAATATTTTACCAAACAAATAAGAGCCTTAATTCGTCGTTGAGGCTTTAGGAATAGGCTTTCTGTTTAAGATTGACAAAACATCGAATAAATCTAGAGAGAAACTGAGTGTGGATAATAACAACCCGCATAGAAAAAATATGTTTTCCTGAAAAACGTGTTCAAATTACGCTACAAGTAACACTATTTTATAATAGCAATGGAAATTACTGACAGTTATACGAAAAAGAAGCGATAAACGTTATTATTTCCGAAATAAACTTGTAATTAACTAAAAAAACACGCCTGTTTTTCACAAACCCCTGCAAGATTAAACTAAAAAACAAACCAAATCCACGCTGAATTATTAGGATTGCAGGTTATGACTAAGGCGAACGAGTCTTTAAATGGAAAGCAAATCGAACTGACAGGAAACCATGACCCGCTAGCTGAACCAATAGATCGATATCAAATGCAATCAATTGTTAAAAAAGAGAACATGTTTTGTTTATAATGTTCCAATCGGACATGCATCCCGTTGCTTTCGGTCAAAAAGAAAACCAAACAAAGTTTTCATGAAATTACTGAAAATTGTCAGAGTTATAAAGTTCCAGTTTTGTTGCAGTTTCTTTTTCTTTTGCAGATTTATTTTTTTAAATTTTTTTTTTGTTGTTGTTATTCCCTGCGTTCTTCATTGGAAACTGCCGTATAATTATTTACACAACCTTTCTATACCTGTTGACGGCCTTACATTTGTAACCATGAACAATTATTGCCAGTTGCATAGTTCTTTTGTATTTTTCTATAAAATAGGACATAACAGAGTGCTTAATCAAAAACCCAGTGAGTTAATTCATACCTATTCTTTCAAGACCAATATAATATGTATTTGTATTCAACAGTCAAAGAAATGTATAATTAAGAGGAAATAAATGAAATGCATCTGAGTCCCATCTCATAGAAATTCGATCGGAAGCGTGTAGTTCTTTTTATAAACAAATATAATTTAAGGTCTTAATTTGGTTATGTTTCTTCCTGAAATCGTCTCTGTTTATTATGTATTATCCTAATTAGGTTGAACGTAAATCTTTAGATATATATTGCAAATTATATTTGTCGAGTATGCCAATTAAGCTTAGTAGACAGAGTGATGATTTATCAACAATTTAATTATTCACTTAAACATATATTACTTAGCACACTTTTAACATGAAGACAACCGGGATATATTTAATATTTTCATGTTCTTTAAAACAATACATATTTGAGTGCAGCGCGTTAATATTAATTCGGGTCTTTTTGAGTTTAAGAAAGTCGATTGTTATAAATACCAATTTAAGTAATAGAGGCATATTTACAAATGAAAGGATTGCGAAGACAAAAATGTGTACTGCGCTATGTTTATTAAAATACCATGAAATGATTTATTAGTATTTCTCTTTCACATCAATGATTATCTGACACTATAAGTCTTGAGATTCTCCATTTTACCCAGTAGCTGCAATGTTTCCAAATCCTCTTGAGAAGACTTATTAGCAGGTGAAATGGCTTCAGCATTCAATAGTAGTGTCCTGTCGTCTGCATCCAAAATCAATGCTCTATGGAAGTTAATTATATCGGGTTGGGAGGGGGTCGCGATCTTTTCCCCGGTTTTCCACCGTTATTAGGCAAGGAACAGTGTGAAGTGGACAAACCGTAGTCATATAAGTGAAATACCCTTGAGTACGATGGTAAACGCCAATCAAACAAACAAATGCATCGTTGGTGGTTAAAAGTAGTTTCTTTAAAGACTATTGTAATTTAAAACTAACGAAGATGATACTCCAATCTGATGTGGATTGATTGATTGATTGATTGAATGATTGGTGTTTTACGCCGGGTTTAAGGTATTTCAACTATGACGGCGGAGTATTCCAACGATAGTTCACACTAGCACAAGCAAGATGTGAAGCGTTTCCATAATGATGGAAAGTTAATTTTCCTCCATTGCTTAACAAATACAGCATTGCTACTATTGAAACAAACTGCCCTAGTTAAAGGGCAATCTGATCTGGAACGACTAGTTTACACTGGGTAACAAAAGCACACAATCCTCAGAGACATGTGTTCGATTTCCGGACATTTTTTAACTCGAATCCTTTTAACTTATGAAAGTATGCTGAAAACACATAAAAGCATGTTGATCTTCATGCTATTAAAGACACACGAATTATACAATAAAACCTCAGTTCGAAAACATGATAACACTTATTTTCCTTGTTACTATATACATATATTTTTATTTTTGTTCTCCACTCAGAATTGGAATAAGTCTTAGAGAGTTTTCACGGAAATGATTCCCACGGAGTCCTTTTTTAATTGTTGCTATTCTGAATAAACACTTACAATGGCGGAAGTCTTTTCACGTGACTGTTCGGAAGAGTTATACAAAACTATGCTTGCTTTTGATAAAGGCTACTACTGACAACTTTCATATCTCTGTCATGCAAAATGTACAACAATCGATTGACGAAATCATTCGCAGACAAATGTTTCCATGGGCATTCCATCCGGTGTGTGTGCCGTACGTGCAAAAGTTATCATTAAGTAGTTTTAATCCACGCTGTATTGAATCGTCTTTAGTAGATAAAGAAATAACGAACAAATGCAAGCTTTTATTCAACTCTTTTGACAGCCTGATTTATTTTTTCGGATACATGAATATTATACCAGACCGAAGAAGCACGTACAGTTACATGTTGCAGCAGGTTTATTCTGCAGTTTTAGTTTAGTTTAATATATTGGCCATATAGGTATTTACCGTGTTATTAGCATCCTGAACGAAATCCTCAACATTTATATTTTTCACCTTTTCGTCACTGAGGTCTGAATGGCATCTTTACTTGGAATCTCCGCACCATCAGTGAGTATAGCGTATAACAAGGAAGACCAGTAGGACATATTTGGCTAGAATGCCTGCATCTTAAAATCGGACAGGGTTTGATTGAGCGGGAGTGTATGTGCGTCTTTACGTGGAATTTAAATTTTTGTAATTTGTATTTACACTGGTTTACAGGACAACTCTACCTACCCTTTACGCGCATTATGTGAGTATTACTTATATTACGGTCAAATTTAAAATAGTCAAAATGGCACCCCAGCATTTTCGTAACCTCTATAAATATCAACAAGATTAACAGACGTCTGCTTGACATATGGACCTTCCTAGAGTCTCGCATCATTAGCTAGTATAATAATCTACATGACATCATTACATTAAAACCTGATATATTGTGCTAGTGTTTCATCTGTTAATAAAGGTATGGATGGCAGCATAAGCTAGATTGAACCTAATTTGTGTCGAGTATAATTTTAATTTACTGATGCCAACCTCCACTACAATCTCAACATCATACGAGAATATTAACATTTATTATTGATATATCTATGGAATATCAGGATTTTCATTCACGCATAAAAGTGATATTTCACTGCAGTTTAATAACACTCTTTGTTATTACTCTCTGAACTTTGACCCTGTCCGGACTACATTACTTTTTTTAGTTACGTCTGCACTCTCCAGTTTGACAGGATACATAGAGTACTTCAGTGTAGACTGTACTGTTTCAAACGCGGATATAGTGAAATTGACCAGTCCAGTTTATTTCGCCATTTTCAAAATAGTTAGCGGAAGAGTCGGACAGATCAATATATTTTTTATGCCTATCTCCTTATTTACAGCTATATGTTTAAGAAATTATCTGGTATTATATAAATTAAGCCTTTTTACCAATATCTAATCCATTTGTTCAATGTATTAAATTGAAATATTGTTTATAAACATGATAAATACACGGCCCCGTGGGCTTTGTGGTCTTACGACATTCCGCCATGTTTCATCCGCTTTTAATGTGTGTTATTTCCTATTTAATTCAAACAAATTTGTAACTTGAGCGCTTGTCAAATATCTCGAAATAATTCAATTTTACTTTCTGTTGATATAATTGTCCCAGTCAGGACTTTAACGGAAAGCGTTTAAAAATATACCGAATGCGAACACGTCGTATCCCTGGCATGACTCGTCGCACATGTATATCATCCAGTGGCATCAGCCAATGACAAATTATACTAATGTGTTATTTTGTAGACATAAACCTTTACATAAAAGGACGCAATGGTCTGTTATATCGGAAGGACAAAAAAAACAAACAATTCCAAATATTTTAAATCAGTTGTTCGCATTCATACAGTTTAGCCCCAATCTCCTTACGAATGTAGTTCCTAGATGACCGGTACCTATTCAGATTAATTTTAAAAGTCAATTACTTGTTATGCACTTTTTTCTTTTTTTATAGCTCATATTATAAGTAAAGGTTAATGTCATGGGGCAACGTTACAGAGAAACTAGGCCAAACTCACCACAATGTTTCGTTTGTTGACAAGACAAACAATTATCTTTTTTGTAAGCGTCATTGGTCTCCTTTTGTTGGAACCGTAGATGGCTATATGTTTTCGCAGTACCCGTTCAAATGTTTAGGCAACCAATGATTTTCCTTGTTTAAATACAGATCAAAAGGATTCTCTTTTATCGCTGAAAATGCCTTTGTATTTTTGTTCATGGGATCCTGTCTGACGACTATCAGGTATAAAAGTGTCACACGTTGTGGCCCCGGCAATCGCGGGATTTGTTCTTTAAGAGGATTTTTCCTGGTTTTCCACCGTAAATAGGCACCGAAGTGAGCGAGGTGGACAATCGGTTGTCATCTAAGTGAAAAAGTCTAGAGTTAATCAACAAACATACAAATCTACTCCTGTTGGGTTTTATTACAGATGATACTGATGTTGGTGATCAGCCCGATATTTCTGACAGCATATTATACAGGTAATAATAACTATTTCTGTTTATCTCAGATTAACACATTTATATCCATGGTTTGCGTTGGAAATGTCATATAAAGATGATCTTATACCCGTATGATGGTTTTACAAGGCCAGTCAGTCTAATTAAAATAAGATCTCAATAACGCTCCCCCTGTTTTTTTGTCACTATATTGAGATCTAACGGAATCACCCGGCCTAAAATGTCGAATGGTTTCTTATATTGACCAATTTTGGTTTGTAAAAGCCGAAGGTTTCCGCCGCCGAACCAAAGTTTCCCGATGGTGTATTTTTTAAAATTTTTCTGGTTTTGGCTGACTAGTATTTGCCATGGGCCAGTGTAATCTGTGTATTTATTGGACAACTGAATTTGTGACTTTTCGTGAACTCCAGTAAGCTGTATTGCGTTAGATCTCAATATAGCCACTAACACATTCGGTGAGCCTTCTTGAGACCCGATTTTAATTCAATTGCAAGGCGAGTATACGGGGCGGTTTTATCTGGTTTCTTTGTGAATCGAAACTAGACTAAATATTAAAAGCCGGAGGAAGAATTTGTATGTATTTGACCGACGGTTTGATTAACCGCATTAATGATGTTTCACTAGCATTTTAAACTGCTTTGCTTTCTGCCCAACAACAACCAAAAGACAATATATGAACGTATTTTCTTTCATATGCTCTCCGTTAACATATTCCAGTCTGACTGTATGACGTCATACCATCTTGCACTTGTCAAACAGCTACTATATCTATATATACGAAGGATAGAGATTCCTCCCGGTGGCGCAAATCGGATTCCACAACGAGGCCGGGTTGGCACCGAACATGTTTTACAGCATTCCTAGAAATGACCATGCAACTACAGGGCACCTGTGATATCTAAAGGATATTTAAATTGAAGACCAATACTTATAGCTCATTTCACATGTACATAATTTTGTTGTGCTAGTTTTAAGAAAAATTCTTAAGAATACCATAAATGTGCTAGAGGAGGGCCATTAAATCTTCAACGTTGAAATAAAAGCTAGATACCCATAAGCTATCTAAAACAAGTGAAAGCCGACAAAGCTCAAATGGCTGAACTATTTTAGAAGGAAACTAATTATCGTATTTCTGTCATTGCACAGCATCAGCTGCTGTTCTCACAAAAAGGCTATATAACCTGACAAGAAGTCCAGTGACAAAGTATCAAGCTGTGAACGAATGTATTGGTACAGCTAGCCTAATCAACCTGAGTGTCACGCCAACCTTATCACTTGTAAATCTTATAACGCCATATGTTACTCATGGGTAAGTAAGTAGGCATCTTATTTTTACATGTATAACTAACTGTACTTTGTAGGGGAATCGTGTCAGATATTAAAACCTGCTTCATATCAAAATTCGAACTTGTGTGTGTTTATACCAATCCATCATCGATGTTCCGTTCATGGGTTCGATTCCGCCTGTCAACCATCAGGTATATGAACTAGTCACACGATATGGCTCCGCAATCGCAAGTGCGCTTTTTACGACGTTTCGTCCAGGTTTTCGACTGAATTTAGCAAGGAATTGTATAAAGTGGGCATTTCGTCTATATATAAGTGAAATACCATTGAGTTCAGTGTTAAACCCCAATGAAACAAAAACAAACAAGAACCATAATACTAAGTTACGGTTCAATCACATTCGAACTGAACGAGATGTAATATATTGCGGTTGGCCTAATCCCGGAGATTAACACTTACTTAAAAGAAATGTCCAGTATTGATGGTCTAAATTTCTTATGGGGAGGGGGGGGGGGGACCTGTTTAGACTATTAGAAAATTTGTATGAACAAGCACTTGTATGTGGGAATATAAGAACATCAAATGGTACTTAGGTATATTTAGTAGACGATTCTTCTTTCCCAAAGATTTGATCTGTTTGTTTTATTGGGGTATAATGTCGTACTCCAGCGTGACAACGGAGTTTCCACTCCACACTGGTCCTTTCTTCATTGCGGTTGCAAACCGAGAGAAAATAGCACCCGCGATTGCCAGGCACATTGTGTGACACTCCTATAGCTGATGGCATATCCCATTGAGACATTGTTTAATTCATTGTTACCGTGTTCATGGAATGATTATAATTCTATGTCGCATATAATTCACTTGAAAACAGAACGTTTACTGCAGGCACACGTTCAAATATTTAACAAACAACGACAATATAAAAACGCAATATTTAAATGGAATGTTATTGAGTACGATTGTTAGTACCAGTAAAACAATACGATTTGTATTTGATATTTTTATATGTTCATTGTTTTTTCCAAGGGATTTATCTCCTTCGAGTTTTCTTTGGACCGGTGTGACTCGAGACAGTGTTGTCAATCAAACGGCGTTGTTCCATAACGGTACGGCAATTGACTCTACTGTTCTTGATTATTTCCCCTTGGTGGAATTTCCGTATACAATGTTCTTTAATTGTATCACCATTACCTACAACACAACAGCGCAGTGGATATTGCAACCCGAAAATTGCTCAAGGTTGTCTCTGCCCGTCTGTGAAATAGTCACAGGTAGGTAAATTAAGATTTTATACAGGTGTAATTTGAGTTGCGGTGTAACCGCATAATTTGCCATACGCAGCCATATATTTTGTTTGTAATTGAGAAACAATAAAGCGTGAAACATTTCCACTTTAAAGTGTCGGTTAAAATGTAAAACCGCATTGATCTCACTAGGTCTAAATATTGTTTGGCCGTCCCCATTTTCTTGTTGGCTGACCCTTGTCAGTTATAGCTGGTATAAAGATTATGCCTACATTGACAGTGACTTGTCAGCTCCAGACTCAAAAGCATATCCATAGGTATCTGGTACAATTAAGTCTCCGTAACAGTCATTTCCGATTTTTTTCGCCAGCATTCTACTTGTTTTAAGTAATATGCCGACTTAGTAAGAAAAAAAACACATTTGTTCTTTTTTTTAAATTGTGATCTTTGCTATGTGCGCATGTGCATTATTACGGAGAATACCCATTATCTCAAGGGTTCTCGTTTGTTCCTTTGTGGATCACACGTACAACTTGAGATAGACTCATCCTCAGATATGTGGGAAGCAAAAACTAACCATACGGCAGAGACTGGGATATCAGGGAGGCTTCAGCTTATAATGCGCGTGCGCGAAAAGCCATAACGAGAAAGTGTTTGAAATGACAGGCGATTTTAAACGTAGAGATCTTACGAGTCAAATACCGACAAGGTATGGGAAATGACTGCTACCTTAAATTTTTGTACCAGGCACTAATGAGGCAGGGAGCTGACAAGTAGGATTTATTTAGCAATCTGTTCGAAGGCACTGTATTCAAATAAGGTGCCTTCGAACCAGTCGCAAAATATATCTTTTATATACTTTTGACTGACGTAGTAGTGGAAAAGGCGGGGAAATAATTAATGTGAGATATATTATCAGAATATATCAGCTATTGCCGGGTTAGCTTTAATAGGTTGTTCGTTTTGCATATTGAAGTAAAACCAAACAAACAGTTGAGGACCTGAATCGGAAACATAATGTATGGACACGAAAATCATTTGTTAGAATTTTAATTGTCAGCTGCCAGTCACTCTATACGGGCGCCATTGTAACATTCAACAAACATACCCAGTTGTTTATCTAAACTCTATTTGATCTACTAACATTGCCGGCCCAATTAATAGTCTCGTCGTGCATAATAAACACACCAAATAAGATCTCAGAAAACACCCAAATAATGTCACGGTAAACACCAAATGTTCTAAATACGGTCACAGAGCACACCTACCTAGTTACTTGTATCATCTTCAGTCT
>JARFOD010003204.1:0-11748 GCA_031763545.1 Mopalia muscosa | reverse complement strand
TTATTATGAATAAATATATTAAATTTGATATTTATTGTGACTTAATCCGATTTAAATGGAGAAAACTTGCCACATTATTTCTTCGGCTGAGACGGGCAGTTACATGACGTTCCATAACAATGACATTCTATTATGACGTGACGTCCATTTATATATGACGCTGCGTCATCTAACGGTCTGTTAGGCTAACGGAGCTTTGAACGAGCGGCGTGTGTCTGTCGCGTGATTGAAACAACCTTAATTACAACGTTAAACCCAAATCAAACAGACAAGACATTTGACAAATTGGATAAACCTCGCGAGAATCGTTCCTCTGATATGATGGCTACCCTCAGCTTGATAGATGTATCGAAATGGTATATTTTGTATTCCGGAAGCAAATTTACCAGCGTATACACACTATTTCCCACACTTAAATAAACTTAGAAAAGTTCAATTTGAATAAGATTACCAAATAAAATAAAATAAAAATTCTCGTGACATTGGCAGCGATCGCTGGACTCCCGTACAGGAAATGCCGAGTGCCAGTTGATATCTCAAATAGACTTCCACAATAGTTCAACTCATGACGAGATCAGTCACGGTAACTTATTTGGTTTTTACACTATCATAAAACAAAAACACATAAAAACGTTTCGTTAATGTCCAATCTTTATCAAGCTCCTTCCAAAATATATATATTTGGAATGTGATGTAGGTTGATGGAACTACACTTTAATGAAACATTTTCAAAAAATGAGTATATTTAACAAACGGCACCTGAAATCTATTGATTCGTCTTGTATTGCGGTAGCAATGAAATCAATTCAAATCAAATATTTTTTTGAATTCAAAACAATAAAACGAACATATGTAAATAAATATCAATAGAACTTGATTATATGAACAGGCAATAATGGGAAAATACCAAAAAAAAAAAATTGAAACATAAAACCCGCGATACTTGGTTGGGACAAACATAAATGAAAAAAAAAAAAAAAAAAATTCATGTGGGAAATCTTATGTATATACAAGTATATAAATAAAAAAAAACTACAAGCCAAATATCTTGTGACCGTGTCCCAAATGGCTATGAAATCAAGGAAAGATCAATTCCGACTTAATTATAAACCGGGAGCCGGTTGCTCAAAGCTCCGTCAAGTTAACGGTCTGTTAGATGACTTTACGTTACAATGACGTTATAATATAATGTGGCGCCAATTTCTTTGTGACGCAACGCCATCTAATTGGCTATCAGGTCAACGGAGCTTTGAACAACTGGACCATGAGACTAAATTTATATATTTAGTTTGTATGTATGAATAAACAGATGCACAATACTGGAAAGAGCCATCGTGATGGTCGAACTTCCGCTGCCTAAACGTTTTGATGATAGCGTTACCGCCATGTAAATAGAGTAGTAGCAATTTTACGGACTTGTTTGACTGGTCCAAAAACTCATTTATAAAAATATAACATCTTGTCTTGCAAGTTACCCCAAGTCTATCACGATGCCTGGGCATTATTTATCAGTCATATAATTACATTCGGATGGTTGCTATATGTTTCCTTAAATTCTTTACAATTTTATTCAATGGTAAAATGGTCGGCGTAAATGTTATGTCGATACAACTTTATATATAGGTTAATACTCAATACTATCCGCCCAAAAAACACAAACAGAATCACAACCAAAGCCTGAGGAGAATTTCACACAGTTCTAAATTGTAACGTCACACAGGAGCCAAAGCATCGCATATACATACTTACAGAGAACCCCCTTACGGTGTGTTTGTATTGTAGTTACCTTAGCTCTATAGCGCCAATTAGTATGAACAACTCTGTTAGCTCCGGACGAATTCTTGTTCAAGTTTACTTCCCAGCGTCATGGGGCTGGTTGTTCAACACTGTATTAACTTTAAACGTCACGTCACAATTTAGGTTATTTTTGTGACGTTATGAATTTGAGTCTGGCTTTTATATCTTTTGAACAACCCATCCCTCGGCTACTATGGATAGGATCAGACTGACAAAGATGAGAACACAATTGATCTCAATATAGAAATAATTTTATCGTGGTATAAATGTTTGTTGACTGGTATTAAGCGACTTTTTAGAAAGTACACAATTTGCAGCTGGATGCATTAGGTCCTTTGTTTGATGCATTAGTTCTTAGAGGTAATATGGTATCCAATAAAAAAGAACTGCATATTTGGTGTTTCGGAACGCGTAGTTGAATCTTGATAGAAACAATCGAACAACCATAAGACCAATCACCAGTGCATTGCCAGGTAAAGTAGTTGAGCAGACCTATGGACTGGTCTACCCCCATTTGATTACAACCGCTGCCGTCTTACCTCCATGTAATTGCCCATACACTGCTGATTAATTATGTATTGATTTTCAGTTAATTCCCGGCATATAAATACACCGGGACTAAGTTATGGTCTCTCACAGCTGTAGAGCAATGCAAATCCTTTTTGAACGTTACTATCGAATTTACTTTTGCCTAAATATTTTCCGTGATTTCGGCTAAGTAGGGCTCCGCCTCGTAACTTCCTGGGTAGTGGCATAGGTCCATCCCTAATTTGCAGTCTGCGTTCAAAAGCCAGATGGTATTTGATGATACAAAAATAGTCCCCATGTCGAGCTGATCAAACAGTACTTGCGAAACTTGTCATTATAATTCAACCATATCGCAAAACATACCAAGGCTAATTCCAGATAGATTGCAACAGGGTGATCTCTGAAAAGTCTCGTATCATAAATTCTATTTCCGTTTCATGTCAACCATTTCTTCGCCATCTTTGTTGAGTCTTACTTCCACTTCTAGTGAGTCTTTTTCTCGCGCCCAAACTTGGAGCTCTCCGGATGCAAAAAGGAGGTAGAAAACAGCGCCAACAATATAAATGGCAGCACTTATGTAGAAGACCGAAAGCCACTCCTCGCGTGATTGCTGTAACAACAATTACAGATAGACGTTTACTCAAATACATTGGCACTATAATAGCAAGAATATTCTCAATACTTATCCAGAATGTTAGGTTAAATAAGATTAAATCGAAAAATTGTACAAAAAAAGAAGATATAGCCTTTCAATCGTATACATATATAAGAGTAAAATTGTCTGCAATATATAGGTAAAATAGGAAAACTCTTCGTAAAAGGCTTTTCAAAGAAACAGAGAAAATTTCACGAAGTTCATGACTTTCTCATTATCATATTTATAGATACTGCGATATTTAATTGTTAATGTTAAGAAACCCTTGACCAACAACTGTATTGACCAATGAAGGACACGAATTTATACAAATTGCACGTCAAACAATTATGTTGGAAATTCATACAATGAATATAAGTATGCACATGTTGCCAAAAAAATCCACTTATTCAAGTTAATTCTATATAAATTCGTGTCCTGCAAGATTTGATTACTTCTGCAAAGAAGTGATTGAAATGGCAAAGTGACAGCTTCAAATATATTGGATCTAAAAAGATACTTCTAGATTTGCATATGCTAGACAGAGCTACCATTAAACTACTGAACTGCGTCGTGAACCAGCCAGTATGAAGCTCACTGACTAGAAGCCGTCCTTCGACAAAAGGTAGAAAAGCTAATTAAGTTTGAAGTGAATGTTGACAATTCGAAATGTTTCTGTGCAGTTTCTGCCAGGTTACCCACCAATCGGCGGTAAACTGAAGCCGGCATATAAGTGTATTGTGGCTAAGTACGACATTAAAACCCATAAGAGTCCAACAACGATCAAAATATTATCAAAGTCGCATCAAAATACTTACATTTGTTGTCAATATTCCAGTAACAACAGGGGAGATAAATCCTGTCACGGCAGCCACAGAGTTAGACATACCGAATAGAACTCCCGCGAAGGCCGGGGCAATATCTACGTGATTTACAGTGTAGCCACTAAATATGGGAGATGTGAGGGACACAGCAAATACCAGGAGAACCACAGCAGTGGTAGATTGGGTGCATTCCAAATAACCAAGAGCAATAAGTAAGACGGCCGGGATGACCTTTCCTGTAAATAACAAACATACTTATACAATATAACAGGAGGCTGCCAAGACGTTTATAAGCGGGCTACATTATTGATACGATACTCTATAGTAGTATATGTTATTTCCTCGTCGCACCCATTTTATATCTGTGGCCGATACAAGCCGAGCACATGCATAGCCCCATGGTTTTCTATCACACGAAAAAGAGTGGATATTCGAAATGTTTTGCCCAATAAAATGCCCCCTTTGGTCTTTTAATCGAGATGGTATTTTATCACCATATATCTCCTTCTTGGTTTAATCGCCAGGTTAAAGTAATTGCAAAATTTAAAACAAGACAATATATTTAGAATTTAGAATTTAGTGTTTTTTCTCTATTTTGTTTTCTTACTTTGAATAATTTTGATGTTTTCATTTTCAACACAAGAATGCATGTTAGTCCTTAATTTAAAATCAAATATTTGAAAGGCAAACAAAATGTAGCCTATATAATGTCCAATCTGATACACAAAGCCTATTTGTCTGTATTCACCTTTTTTGACTGTTACCGAACAGCCCGACCAAGTATAAGATATGTTAAACATTTGTATATATATATATGCCTAGGCATGCATGCGCCTATCACTGTTTTTTTTGTTGATCTTCTGTGAGTGCAAGACAGTATATCACATTCGGATATGCAGTTAACGTTTTTAGCACAATTAAACCTAAACATTAAAGTGGGTCAGAGAATATAAAACATAGATAAAATATCCGAAACTGTTGTTCTGAAAGTGTATGTATGTATCTTTTCCATTAATAAAGAGCACGGTGCGCGCAGAAATATAAAAAAAACATGTTAAAGTTGGCTCCACGGAAACGGCTTTATGGGATATATCCTCTATATCATTTGTGACCTTCTCAGCTTTTTCCGGTCCTGCAAACTGACATTACCTTGACTGAGTAGATAGATACCACAAACAGGTCTATTCTGAACGACAGGATAAACACACGTTAGGTTTTGCAGTGAGATACTCCGTATATAAAAGGTCAATGGATTGAACTTTAACATATCACCGTATTTATGTTCTTCACCAATATATCTACATCAAATGTGCCCTTCTGATTTAAAAAAAATCAGATAAAAATTGAGGCTGTGTTTTGGTTGGTCGACAAAAACAAAACAGGGTCTTTTCTTGGTCTGATTTTAATTAGATTCTATGGTTTATTTGCTTGCTTGTCTCCAGTATATATACTACTTCAATTAGAAGACATCTGGGCATCGTTGCGGCCATCTTCGCAAGCCAAGGTTAATACATAGGTGTAATAACCTTGGCAAATTCGAAATCACTATCGTGTTACCTAAGTCGACTAAGGGCACATACTCTTGTCATGTCAGGGTTTTACCCTAAAATCACCGGCCAATGGTATAAGCCGATTCACGACAGTAGGAGTCTACTACAGCAGTCAAAAATAATGTCGGAGAGCAGCGCCCAAAATCAACTTATAAACATGATCAAGAGCAGATTTTGTGTTCTCAGGTAACATAGTATCCCAATTCAGTCGTTGAACTATTTTTTGGTGTCTTTTTTGTACTAATCAAGTCCCAGTTTCAATGCAGTCGGGTTCCACGCAAGGCATTGTGAATACAAATGATCAGCGTTATGTCGCATGTCCTCTGAATATGAGTCTATATATACCATACCATGTGTTCGGTTGATGGGTATCCCGAACCGTATAAACACTGGGAGTATGATTTCCAAATAAAAAATGTAGGCTTATCATATATACTGGCTTTCCATACTTTATTACACAGCACAATGTATCTGGCCATCTCTATAAAAGAGGTATTTATGTGCAGCATGGTTTGGCGAGAAAAACTATATAAATAATGTACTTTTGAAATATTTAGTGTTTAGTTTATATTACCGTTAGGTTTTAGGCATACAGTTCATTATCCAGTGTAAACATGTTGAAATGTCCCGTCAATCTTTATTATTTGAATGTAAATTATCTACAATTTGAAGCAACGTTTGTAATGTATGGCAAAAGATAAGCAATTCAGCTTAAATTGTATCTCTCTATGAATAAAATTATTTATAAACCAAAACCACACTTAAGTATCCATATCTGGATTTTAGAAATCACGAAATAATATGTTGTGTTCAACCATATTGCAGTATTATTTGGCTTTCATAAGAAATACGCTCCGTTAAACTACCATTACACTAGTGCCAAAATATTATATATACAACTGTCGAACATCAAAAAAAGTACCCCATTTGAAATGCTTTATAAATATTTTAAAGAATACAATTGAAAATATTAAAAATACATCTACCGATGTTACATGGAACTTAGTCATTTTGAAAACAAGTGGGGTCCTTTTATTAATCTCATTTCTTGAGTTTATTTATGTAGTTGGTTAAGTACTCCGCTAACTCTTCATCAATCAAGAATTAAGATCTTTTCTGGTATAATAATTATGATCCTCACCAAATGCATCCCATATTTTTCTGGTCCACGTTGTACTCAGAATATCTTTCTCTCTAACTAAGTCAGCCAGCCAACCGGTAAAGTTAATTCCCAACCAGAAAGCTATGTATGGAAGGGCGGAATACAATCCGTTCTGAAAGACAATTTAATTTAATATATTCACAAAAAATAATTTTAATAAGAATATTTGGTAAATATTTTATAACAATGATTCGCCGTTTAGTAGTTTAAAGCGAGCAATTATCATAATTTGTTGTGTATTGGTATTTCACAAATTGCATTCCCAAGAAAAACTTTGAAGTTTTTTGTGGTTTCAGTGGTAGACCCTAACATAGTGGTAATGTCTACAACTCTTTCCAATAGCATGCCACAACATTTGTTTATATGCATAAACTGAATGATATATTCTCTTTTACACTCTATTACAAAATATGGCTTTCATGGAGCCCTTTACGGTTCTTCAGCGATGACAATGTAGGGACCCTTTTTGGTTCTGTTTTGAATTCCCACAGCAACTGTTCAAAGTATTTATCCCTTTCTGTTTATATCAAAGAACCGTTTTTGTCATAATGATTCCATATGGAACCATCCTCTTTTCAACAGAACCCTCAAGGAACCATGATTTTTTTTAGTGTAGAATAAATATATGTTATTGACATCTGTATAGGTGATGCATGTCTATGGAAGTAAAACACTGGCGGTTTTATTGTCTTGCCTTTGTTATGTCAAATTTGAGAACTTCGTTCATGTAGGCGGGGATCCCAGTTAGCAAAGTGTAGTTTCCCCAATCTGAACACGTGTTAGAAACAATGATAGCCCACACAGGTAAGGAAGTCAAAATTCTAAACCAGGGAATCTGAAAAGCCAAACGAAACAAAAGTTTTCAATCGATTCATAAATGTTAACAATTAACTTGAATCTACCATCCCAAAGACATTTTGGTTTTGCTCTTTGGATAATATTTACCTAATCACAAATTTAATTTACTGTTATGGGGGTATGAATTTGAGTTCTAAGTATGACATGTAAGTGGCTTAAAGCATGTTCGTTTATTTAATAAAGATTTTTTGGTAAGGTCTATGGAACTCATTTATGCTTATAATCCTAACCTTGTTAGAAACCTTTGCATTATTGGTTAATAGAAAGGGTTCATGTATCAACATTTGGAGGTTTAGCTAGGTAAAACAACAGGATAAAAGTGGCAAGACTCTGGTATCAGACAGAAAAGATAGAAATATGACATGACCTGTTCTGCAAATAGTAAAAATGACCATCCTACCCTACTTCCTTTTGCACTGGTTGCAGACTCTAAGCCCTTGAGAATATACCGTTTTTCTATATCCGAGATTCTCGTGTGGTTGATAGGGTAATCAGTGACAAGAAACATCCAAGCTATCACCCATATAAGTGTCACCAAGCCTGTTCAAACCGAAAGTTTGTGCAAACGGGAATTGCTTTTTGTTACCAATAAAATACAGTGGTGAGAGTTATGTATAATAAAACGTATTAAATATGCAATTCACACACGCATAAATACACAAACGACCAGCCAGAAAAAAAAAACAGATAAATAACGACGTAAGTATACGTATCTGATGACTAAAAAAAGATGGCCTACAAAAGTGACGATTTAATGGCTTAAAGAATCCATTACTCAAGATCAATACCTAAACATATTTTGATTCATACTCAATGTTGGTATCACAGACTCCATATGTAAGGATACCTTTTTGTCGTATTATCTTATTTTTAGAACCGTTTAGTGGATTTGTACAAATGTGAACATCAAGCTCAGTATATGTCTACAATTGTTTTGGTTTCAGTGCGGCAAAGCAAAAGTCTATTACACTGTCTGTTCATGAATCAAATTGAAAAAAATTGTTTAATTTGCTGAAAGTAAGTTTATATGAACACCACAAACAGTTTGGTGTGAGTAAGTCTGTCTTTAAATATAAACAGTGATTAAATCAGACAGATAAAATTAGGAAAATCATCATCTCAGCTTAATTCTGCTTTTAATGTCTAGGGTATTAAACTGTAAATACCCTTTTAACTGGTTTATTTGATCTTCGCCATAGCCACTTTGTTTTTCGAAGTACCCTCCATTTCCGCCTAGGCGATCGGGATGAACTACGTGGAAGGCAAAGGTGAACTTATAAGTTCGATCAAACACGTCCCAATTCCTGATTAGGATGACGTGATTAAATTGTTGATTTGGTTATTTAGTAATTTTAATTTGGAAACTTACCAAGAATGTAGAATATGGACGGCCATCCACCAGCGAATCCATACTGACACAACATCCCAGCTAAAGGGAACGTGACAACATTTCCTACCTGTGCACCTGAAATAATCACATGTTTTCAATATACAGATCTTTAAAAAAACTACATTTAAAATCAATAATTTTTGTGTCTTTTAGAAAGTGAAGCTCAACAGTATTTTCGTAATTTTGGGATAACATTATTTTGGGGTTGTGGGTTCGATTCCCGGACGGTTCTTAACCAACAAAATTTTCTGAACTAGAATCTGTTCAAACTAAGAAAGTGTTATCCCAAAATAACGAAAATACTGTTTTATACTCAATTTTTACACATAAATGTATTCAATAGATAGGATTCGATGCAGGCGTTTTAAGAGAAAAATTCGTTAGGCGGAAACCTAAGGAAACTCTCAACTACTACATCGATAAGCGGAAATTGTGTTCTACACAGGATTTTAAAGCTAAACATAAGCAAATTTTCGAAATATAATTTGGCGCCTAAACGAACCATTACTCACCTATACCTGTTATTTTAATAGATAAATTTAATTGAATGATCTCTTTACCCATGACAGTTATAACAAAGTCGTTTTGACCAATATACACTGACCAAAACGGTTCAGTTCACCTGCTGACAAAGACAAACAATACAAGTCAAGTAATGACAACGATGTGAGTTAAACATTTTATCTGTGATTTATTATTAAGACCAGGCCTTTCCAGAGACAAGCTTCGTCCATATTTTTAACTGTTATATTTTTATTTATAAAAGCTTGTCCATATGTTGAAAAACGACTATATGGTATACAATACTCCGTTTTAATTTAGGCTTGTATATTGACTTTTCGGAGCTTATCTAGGACAACACATGGTTGACCTGCTAATAATGGTGTCTTTGTGGGTGTCCTCTCTTTTCTTTATTTGTTGCTTTGGCGTCAAGGATGGTTTGCTTCATCCCTATCACAGATACTCCGTCAAATGAGTCAACTCACCTTATATGTGGCGTCAGAAGTCTATCAAGTAGAAGTATGAAACCAGCCATTACCCAGTCTCAAACGTTATATTTTCCCCATAATGCATCAGTAGATTCTGAAATTCAAACTGCGCGAAACTAACGAAATCTACCATTTCTTGCGCAATGAGTCGATCATATGGCACTATGAAAGTCCACCAAAAGTCACAATGCCGTTGGGATAGGGTAATGGCTGGTTTCATACTTCTACTTGATAGACTTCTGGTCATATCAATAATTTTTCGAAAACCTTAAAAAAAAAACCTCCATCATCAGTGCGGCGACAAATAAAATTTTAACAGATGCAAAAAGTACTGTTCACTGTACCTAAGCGGCCCCTAAACCCCCGCCTATTTTGTTGTAATAGTCTAGACCCCCCCCCCCCCCCTTCCCCTCTTTAACAAAATCCTGTATCGGCGACTGAGTAGATAAGATTTGTCAAGATGGTCGAATGTCAAATTAGAGGATCGTTCAGATTCTACAAGATTTAGTGGATTATACAGCCTTGTAGGCTACGGTAGTAGGTAAGATTTGTCAAGATGGCCGAAGGTCAAAACTACAGAATCGTTCAGATTCTACCAGATTGTGTGGATTATACCGGATTTTGTGGTCTACGGAAGTAGGCTGAGTTGTCCAATGGACTCTTTTTGTTAGCATTACACAAACGGTTTTTATTTAAGCTGAAGATCATTTTAAAATGCCCTGTTTTAAAAAGTATTTTGTAGAAAAAAAGTTTCAAATATTAGAAACAGATCATTCAAAACGTGCTTTAATACAATTGAAGATACAATTTTCCAGAAAAAGTGTAAAAACAGTTTACAATTAGCATTAAAAAAGCTTATGTTCAAGTTCATACATTAGAAACAGATTATTTAAAATGTCCTGTTTTACAATTGGGGGAACTATTTTCAAAATAAAAGACTAGAAACCGTTTACGATTAACATTAACACAAATAGTTTGTACCAAAACGCCCACATCAGGTAAAATCCCTTCCCATGTTATTTAAAAATCAGTAAAGCGAGCAGAAATGGAAATAAACTGAGAAGTAGAGTTTGTTAGACAAAGGATAATAATTTCATGTAAAAATCTTATTTTTCTACCGTTTTGTTGTAAAAATCCTGCCAAAGAGATCGCCTGTTCCGCCAATGAAGGGAATGCATTCATTTTGCGGTAAAGGTCAAAAAGCATAATTAATACGCATATAATTAGCTGACCAGATAATATCCCTCTCCTCTCATGTTGTGTGATATTTACATAAAATTTGAAGACAAACGAGCTATTCAATTTGGAGATATGATGTTTAACAGAATTTAATTGAAAAACTCTTTGAAGTAATTTATATGCATATAATTAGCTGACCAAATAATATCTCTCTCCTCTGCTGTTGTGTGACATTTACGCAACCTGTTTGAAAAATCGGGCTATTCAATTTGGAGTTATGGTGTTTAACGCAAATTTAAATACAAAGCTCTTTAAAATAATTAATATGCATATAATTAGCTGAACAGATACTATCCCTCTTCTCTTATGATGTGGAACATTTAACCAAATTTTAGGAAAATCAGGCTTTTAATTCGGAGTTATGGCGCTTAACGCAAATTTAATTAAAAAGCTCGTTAAAATAAATAATATGCATATAATTAGCTGAACAGATAATATCCCTCTCCTTTCATACGGTGGAAGATTTACCCAAAATTTTAGGAAAATCCGGTTATTAAATCCGGAGTTATGGTGTTTAACGAAATTTACTTATTAAGGTCGTTAAATTAATTAATATGCATACAATTAGCTGAACAGACAATATCCCTTCCCTCTAATGTTGTGGAACATTTACCAAACATTTTAGGAAAATCGGTTTATTCAATTTGGATATATAGGGCTTAACGTAAATTGTCCACCATTTTGTAAAAAACAGTATCAACTAATTAGCATAATTAATATTCACAGAATTCTATATAATTTTAATTATGTCTTCCTTTCCGGTCAGGCAAACTGTGT
>JARFOD010003193.1:0-11748 GCA_031763545.1 Mopalia muscosa | reverse complement strand
AAGAACTAGAGCTATCATCCGCCATTTTATCTCGGGGAATTCACATGTCATATATTTGGTACCTCCTGGAGAGAAGAGCTACAAGCCCGACTCACGTCCCAATACTCGCCACAAAGTACTAGCGAGTAGAAAATGGCGACATCAACTAAAATTATTTACCTGACCTTTCAACAGCTTCGTAATCAGCGTGAAAAAAATCACAAAATTTTTTCACAAAAGAATCTGAAAGCTGATAAACTATTCTTTGTATTGACATATGTTGTTAACTTCGAGAGCCTATCGCTTTAAGCTATTAAACAACATTTGGGGTTGTAAACAATGTTATCAAATGCTTTAATATGTTAATTCCTAACAGGACTTAACAGGTGGTAAGATGAAAGTTTGTGGTGAGGTGAAGTGCATTGACGGTGAAACAAAACTTGTGTGTGCAGTGTTTAAGGAAACTGAAGCGTTTAAACAGGTTACCTGTCTAATCTATAACTTCTAATTCATCCTTGAACCAATCTTTATCCAAACATACAGACACAATCTTTTTCCAAACATACAGACACAACATCTTCTTCCCCACCATACTGCACATCATATAGTTGAAATGGAACTAACAGTTGTCGATCGCTGTCATATGTTCGATTTTGATCATTGCAACTTTCCCTTAAAACAACGCCTGTGTACCACTTAACAGTTTTCCCAACTCTAAACTTGTGACTAATTCTTTTGGATACAATATCTGGCATTGAAACTTTTCCACGACAAGACTGGTCTTTGTTGATTGTGGAGGAGTAGTCATGAAAAAGCATTTTCTTGCTTTCTTTAATATATGTATTTCTCTCCAATGGCGGTGTTATGGCAGATGTTGAAGGAGTCTGTGAGGATTCCAAGTGTTTGTAAACAATAAAGGACAAGTTCTGGGTTAAAATTTTATTGTCTACAGGCTGTTTTTTATGAGAAAAGAAATATTTGTTTCTTGGTACTCCAATAGTTTTAATGATATTTTTGTAAAAGTTGAGCTGAGCTTTCAAAGCCTGACTAAGCTTTTTTGGAGAATGTTTAAAGTTCTCGGCTATTTTGTGGACATCCTCAGTGCTTTTGGTCTGTCCTTGTTGGCTGATTGAATCCACTGTTTATCAATGATCCCTTCGCTTCTAGTTCGTCTTTTCTTGTTTGTTTATTTTCCATTAATTTTATTTTTTCCTTTTGGATCACTTCTCTCCTAGTTTTCCACATATCTCGGAAATGTGAACATTTATCTCGAGCCGTTCTCAACAGTTTTTATTTATTCTCACTTGACATGGAAAACAACCAGTCTGCTGTTTTGTCATAGGGCCATGACCAAGTCGCTTTAAAGTTTTCTTTTGAGCCGTTAGGTTCGTAACTTTTTAGAAATTTCCGCAAAGCAAATTGGCTTTCATGAAAGGAATTTGAAGTTGGAACAGATGTGGACTCCTCTCTTAGCTCTTTGGTGTCAACAGAAAGATCACCTCCAGGTAACTGGTTTTTAGTTAACCTCTTGAAAGTGACCAGTGTGGCAGCACATATGAGACCAAACGACTCACAGGTCAACTCTGAAAAACTTTCTAGATTTGACATTGAAACAAACATACCATCACATTTGGAGAATAGATATAACTCAGTTTAAAGTTGGGGTCACAAATAAATACAGGATTAACACACAGTTTCTTTAAATTTTGTTGAAAATCTGATAGGATTTAGGTCTAAGATATGTATATTTTTGTCCAGGATTTTAATGTGTTGTGGTGCAGAAATTAGTGAGGGCAATTAAGCCACACTTTTCACAAGATTCATCAACTTCTCATCCTCTAAATCCTTCTTTACAGCATTTATCAACTGATTATCCGACGATGATAAGTCCTTTACATCATTATAACGGTGGGTGAGAGCAGTAGCATTATGTGTAAATATGTTGAAACGATCGTGTTTGAAATTTTAAAAATAAAGTTGGCGTTTTCTGATTAAAGCTTCAAAATCTGCTGAAATTCCAGCAGAGGGGTGTCCATGTGAACAAAATAGAGCACAAACACTTCGCACGTGTTCGTGGGCCATGGAGGACCCCCGAGGTTTTAGTACACCAACATCAGACCACCTACTAAGACCAATGTTTAGGATACTTTCATATTCTTGCAAGCCAGTCTCCATTGCAAGAGACAGCCCAAGAAAAACATGAAGGTGGCAGAACCACTGATTTAGGTGAACCCGTTTCTTTTGTTCATGTAAACTCAAATTTTCACAAGATCTAACAAGAAGGGGTTTCCTTAAATCCTCAAATAGGTTCTTAAGATTTGTATTTACAATGTGTTGATCGATCATTAAGTTATTAAATGATAGACACATTTCGGTAAATGATGTGTTGTCAACAACTGTGTCTCCAATTAACAAAGACATTTCCATCAACACAGTCTCAAAGTTTATAATGGTGGACAAAGCATACAGTTTCTATCATAGCCATGATCATCGAACCACTTTCTGTAGACACCTGAAAGCCAGTCTTTGGTGGTCTGTGGTTCCATCTAGATGTACTGTATTATTTACACTGGCCAGCATCGTTTCGGCTACATGTAATTTGCCTAAAATATTGGCTTCCATAACAAATTTCTGAATGGTTGCATATTATGGGAGTTTTTTTAATGTCATTCCAACCAGTTCTTCGGCAACACTCATAATACATGGTGTGATGTTTCTTATGCTTATACCAATGGTATATAAACACATGCATGTGATGCGTACCGCCTCGGTAAAAACATCATCGTCAGTTGTTGTTAACTCATATTTGTCAGCTAAAAGTTCTTCAACCTCTCCTGCCAATCTCTGTATTTCATAGTTTGCTTTATTGATTTCAATTTTCATCAGTTCATTATCTACTAATTTGCATTGATAGATATCTCTCCATTTCATGTATTTGTGGCGTTAATAGGACAACCTCTTTTGCAATATGTGTGTATCATTTTTTAGTTTTATAGATTTATCCAATTCGATTTTCTGATTTTTAACTGTCTGTTTTCTCGTCGAATAAGATTTTCTGCAGCTGTTCGCTTAAGTGTATCCTCTAGATTTGTCACGTCGGATCTACTTTTCCCCAATTTTTCCTGTAAATTTTGATTTTCCAGTTTAAGTTGTTCTAATGTATTATCTCTGGAGGATAAGTCATGAAGCAAACTGTCTAAATCACTGTCCAACGTTTCTATTTCCTCCAGTGCAGCCTGTTTGGTACATACTTCTAAGGAATATTTCTGTTTCAAAGTGTCATATTGGGATTTCAAAATGGGAATTTGTTTCTTTAATGTTTTTATTTCAAGTTGAAGTTTTTCCTCACCGTTTTTTTTCCTCGGGCCCATCAAAAACAAAAGCAGATTCCATAAACTGTGAAAGTGCAGAATCTTCACACGAGGCATTCTCAATCTCTCAGTATGTAATTTGTTTATTCTGTAATATATGCTTTTTTTTATATGACGTGTTCCATAACTCCTAAATTATAACAACCAATTACAGAATCTTGCTCATGTCAATTTTTTTCTTAGCATATAACCACGGAGTTCTTTGCATTAGTCACACTGTTTTTAGATGCTTTTCTAGGTATATCAAGGATATCACTGGTAATGTCAGCTTTTTGGCAATATGGACCAATTACATTCCTGGTCTGAGATCTAGCCATGGGACTGGATTATCCGGCTTACTCAGGTTCTTCTTGGTCTTAAGTTGTTCTTTAAATCACCGCTGTTATGTAATTCGTCAATTACTTTGTCAGGTGTAATTAATTTGAGTAACTCAGGGAGTGCGTGCTTAACAGTTTTACCTGAGAGTTGACAAGTGTTAATTAATGCCTTGATCAACCGAAATGTGACTTTCATAGAGGAATTCCATAGTTCTAATTAAGAAAAGGAGATAGGCGAACTGGAGATAACTATAAATTAAACATTACTAAAGATGCCTTTTTGTACGATTTAAGACAATCTGTTGAATGATGATAATTATTAAGATGCCCACTGCATATTCAGACTAAAGTGCTAATAGTTAAAACTTCCTGTAGCTGGTGTTGAAAAATTATGTATTTACAGACTTCAACACTTTGTATAATTTACCCGCAATCCCTCCGCTATTAACCAAATTATTAGGTTTTGGGTTGGATTGAATTTTTTAAATATTTGTTTTTAAATTAACTTATCAGAAAAGCTACTATACGACAACCGGGCCATTTCCCTTTTGCAAAATAAAAGGTACAATGTAACCAGCCCCTTTGGGCCTGGTCGAGGTTAAGGCGAATAGGGTCTTATTCATGCGAGACTACACACTCGCACGACTTTCTCAGCGGTATACTTGCATGCTCACTGATGTGGTCATGTGACACTTCAAACGGAGTACTGATAGTTAAGCCTCGGACACAAGTTCGTAACCTAAAAACCAGATTGAACATTTTCGTTTTGAAATCAGAATAACACGCCTTTTGCATAATACACATCTTTCAATACAAACATTAACATTCCCCAGTAGGATCTCTCAAAAGTAACTAACTTGCTAGTTTTATTTTCAGTCAGCTCTTGTGAACAGCGTGACAACATGTAAACAAAATCCTAAAAAATCCCTTTATATATCGCATATATTACATTTGGAATGGTTTCATATAAGTGTATCATATGTACAAAACGGATATGTTTTGGAATCCAAACTTTATCGATGAATAACCCAGTATATTTGCTTCCCAGTCCAGAATTTGGTGACACAGTGATCCCACAGAATGAGCAAAGTTTGATATCACAGTGACCTAAATCTGATGTCACGTTGGGATATCACAAAACATCACTGTGTGATATCTTGATGAGCTCAATTTGTAACCTGATGAAGAGGTCATACTGACCTCAGAATGTGAGATAATGTGAGATCATTCAGTGATATTAATTTGATCTTCACATTAAATCTTGTCGAAGCTATAAATGTATTTTCACGAAGAATTCAGTTATATCCGATAGATACAAGCATTAAATAAGGTAAAATATAACACAGTTATTCTTTGTATCATTACATTTTCGGATGTGTCATGTGATAGCTATGCTATAATGTCATTGTTGTTGTTGTACATTGTGTGTAAACCCACCGTGCGGCTAGTCTCCGTGCATAGATTTTTTAAAACTGATATAAAAATATTCAAGGCATGTTCAAACCACAATTTGAACTTCTTCTATGTCATTCACTTGAACTCATCCATCTTTAAACTTATAGAACTCTCATTCTTGCTGCTTGTACCTGTAACCCACTTCGTATTATTTTGACCACTATACTCATAGTGTGAGATAGGACAGACATCACTGTGTGATTGCACACTGATGTCGCCATGTGAGATCCGTGTGATGTCGTTGTGACATAATAAATATGTGATGCTAGTGATATCACACGGGTGACATTGATATGATGTCACTGTGATATCACATTCATGAGAATAATATGGCGTCACTGCGACATATAAACATTTGAGAAAAATGTGACTCCACTGTGATATTGCCGTTAGCTCATGTCTTGATTGGGTTACGAATACACAACAACCGCCAGTTGAATGTGGTGTTTTCTCGAATTAAGGACGCATGAAAGGTATTTGTCGTTTTTTCGATGGTTTGTAATTCATGTTATATGTATTGGTGTGCAAAATTAATAATCTTCACACATTAATTTTCCATTAAGGGCGATCAACTGACAATAATGTATGATAGACTTGTGTATTCTGTGTATAGAACCGAAGAAGGCTTAATTAGCACACTATATCTTTTTAACAAACCAAACATTTTTTTTGCATGAACAATCGCATGAATATTTCACAACGATATTTGATGCTAATCCCCAGTGTTCAAGGATATTGTTTGGTAACTGATACGTGAGTCATTGTATGAGTGGGGGAAAACAGCCAAAGTCATGACACCTTATTTTTGTTTTTTGCGGTACCATTATACAAGATAAGTTGACATTGTCCAGAATTAGGCCTACTTTAGGGACACATGTGCGCCAGTGTGGCTGCTATTTACAGACATATTGAGGAAATTTACTAAGCCATTATTTATAATAACACATTTTTGTAACATCAAACGATTCAATTATCTTTTCCGTTTTCATAAATATAACTAGCCCAGGGCGTATTGTATAAATTTGTTTCCTTAAACTTAATTATCAAGAAATACCACTTTATTGAGGCCAATACAAAATCAAGATCAAAGATTAACATTGGAAAAATGTACTGGAGATACACATTTGAGCCGTTGCTCGCCACACTTAAAATTAGTTGACTCATGAGACCGCCTGCCAACCAAACAAGAGAAAGAGCCCACAATGAGACCAAACATTGACAATGACGCAGTACTATGCCATGACAAGCAGATCGTCGTACTATTTGTCCTAAGACCAGAGAGCACCAAAGCAACGGGAAGCTATTTAGTAAGTAAGCGAACTTTTGAGGTAAATGATTTCAAAACACTAAAACAGCAGTAGCTCAGTTCTGGGATCTAATCAAGCCTCGAGGTAGGGTCCAAAACGAACAATCCGTTGACCGGAACATTCTGACCTGGTCTATCTAATTTGCTTATACCAAGAAGTTAGTTGGCCTTCCAAATTGGTTCCGTATAAAACGCCTTGTCAAAAAGGTCTTTAGGGAATAAAACGAAAGGGATTTTCCTCGAATCCAAAAAACCTACTTAAATATAGAACGTCTGGGTCAAGGTATTAGTAGCTAGGCCATGAAAAGAAATTTGATTTACACATTTCGTGCCAAATCTTCCCTCTTGCGTTTGTCTGAACGCAAACACTGTGCGTTTCCTCTTGTACGAAGCACACCCCATGAGTCACGGATTTAGACGTTCTTGAAATTATCTAGATAGACACAGAAGATTTTTAAGCCATGCCTGCTGAAGTTGAGAGACAATATTGATGGCTTCTCAAATTATGATCTAGAAGAACTCACCACATCAACAGCAACCGGTGATAAAGCTTTGACAATCGAAAAGTAGTTGAGTGCCGGACAGGGAATTTCACATTTTTCTTCATTATTTACATTTTGTTTGATCATCAACGAAGGTAAATAAGTTGACCAATCAACATATAATCAGTAAAATATATCAATTAAACTATTTTATACGAATACCGTTGTGTAGGGTAAGCGATTAAGAAAGTTGACAGGAACTCGATAATAAGAGCCAATTGCTATCCGGCGATTATTGTGTACATGTGAATGTGTAGGCTTCTTGTAAAATCCGTTGAATGGACGAATAAATATGTAAATTGGGTTTAAAAAATTGAATATAAACTTGAGGAGGGTCAACATTGATAAGACTGCGCTGCTGAGTCAAAAGATCTTCAATGTGATTAACAGAACCACAGTTAGAAACCTACGAGTTGACCGGCTACACCTCTTGAGTATCTTTAATCATTTTAGAATTCATATTTAACAAGCAACATGAATTCCTTCCTAAAAACTGTGTGTTACAAGAAATTAGCTTAACAAGCTGTCATGAAAAAATATCTTTCCTTTATTTTAGGAACAAAAGTGTTCAAACTGACCGTTTTAATGAGTTCTATTCTTGAAAATATTCCTTAATAATATACCCGTCTCTATTTTACTCGTTCCGGTATACCCTTTGAAATACGTATAGTTTCTAATAATGGTATCTTATAACTACTGCATATTATCAGAAAGTAGAACAATAAACTGGAGTAAAATACAGGCTTCCTTCAACCTGGGAGAATAAAAGTGATAAAATTGACCCCATTTGCCTTCCTGCTAAAAATTCATAGCAGTGGGCAGCCTGATATTATAAAAGACAGTCATCAAACGAAGTGGTATACAATAATAAGATGTCTAGTGTATATATCACACTTAGTGTTTCGATACAGATCATTATTACTGTCCACTTTCCTTAAGTGCTTGTTAATGCTGGACACCATATTTGGTAAATTAATTTTACCCGGTCATACAGAACCAGCAGTAGTCAATCAAACTTCGTCGAACACCTTTCTCCCAAGCACTGGTCACATACAAACAATATATCCCTAAAAGTGTTCCTGGCTTTTCTGTGGCGCATTCGGGTCTATCAAGCGGCAAGTTTCTATTTTGTTTTGTTGTTTCTTTTACACTGTAAATATTTGATTTGTTCAAGTATTTGTTTTTGCTTGTTATCCTTTCCTGTTGTCAATGAACGTGCTTGGTATCGTTTGTCCAGTGGACTGTCATGACCATATATGTGACCCGTTATAGCCAAATGAGTCACTTGGGGTAAATCTCACATTTGTCATTATCTACATAGTGGTAATCTACATTCTTTTGTCTTTCCAAAGGTCCTAAAAGAAAAAAAATCGGAACTCCCGAGCCGATATATAGACTAGAATATTTTTTATTTAGCGATCAAAACAGGCCATTGTTTCACTAAATTAGCGCGGATTTACGTAGACTTGCCTCACTAAATCATACATATTTATGATTACATGCATTTAAACACCAGTTTGAGTAATTATTTGTTTAGAAACATTATAAAGAAAAGATATATGGTAAAAAAAAAAAAAAAATCTGAACATTTTCACACATTTTGATCTTGTGTCGCCTGGAGCGTCATTTATAGGTTTGCGATTTCCGACTCATTTGGCTATAACGGGTCACAAATGTTTACTCTGCAACGTTCCGATGTATATGTAGTATACAACTTTGCGGCAATATACTGTGCTTCCTAGGGTATTATGTCAACAGTGGAGCAGATCAACTAGATAATAACTCTTAACGATCGTCGAAGGGTGGGGAGAATCTTACGATCGTCATCCAATAATCCGGAATTGTGCTTTCTCCCATGCAAAATTGCTTAAACTGCATGATACAGTGGTCAGATAGTGAGAAATGAAGACTGGGCAGTGAGGCTCATTTAGCTGACGGTGCTATGATAGCCTTCCGCTTTTTTTCAAGTCGGACTCAAAGTAGGCATACATGTAAACATTTTCTATTTAAATTGTGTTTAAATCACGCTTATGATAATAACTACAACAAAATACATTCGGATATGTTATTTCTTTGTGCCGAATCAGGGAATACACAGTCTAAAATAGAATTTAATGTGGACCGGGAATCAGGATGTTGAGAGCTTTGTGTGAATGCGATTCGGATTTGTGTTTCGTCGCCTCTCCGAACACTTGTTTTGCTAATTTACTTTAGAGGTAATCGTCCAGAACCCCAGTGAGTTTCTGCATGTGCAGTTGATCCGGTTATCTTCCATTGAGTTTAAAGGGTTAATTTCTTCTGTTAAAATGCGCACTGACTTCACCCATAGCTATCGGCCTTTATATCAAGCTGGTGGGATGTGCACAGTATTGCTGTTTTTAATAATTTTCAACATATATTGAATGTCTCTAGCAGAACTCAAGCTAAAAGCTAAAAGTCAATATTTAGAAATCTTCAAATGCATGGATCGGTGTTTAACGCCGTGCGCGATGATATTGCACTTCTTGGACGGCGATATATTCCAACGGTAATAGCTCCTATCACAAGCATAATATATGAAAAGTTTTTCTACATTGGAAAATTAAAATATCGACACTGCTAAGTAAAGACAGCATGGCTGTGCTCTGGTTAATGGCCGTAAGGCAGAGGGCTAACACAAATTTGATGATGTTTTGACTATTCAGATGTAGTGTTGGCCAGGGGCCGCGGCTAAGTGGTAGGGACTGCGATTAAAACTATTGTTTCACGACCTCACACCACAATTAGAAATCAAAGCCTAGTTTTATCCTTTGAACAACCCAATGCCGCGCCCTGGGCCTCCGTTTCACAAAGCCATCTTTTTTAATAGTTTACATTGAACGTAACTGCAATGACAACACTATGTCACTTGGTAATTACTTATCACATAAGCTATGATGGCTTTGTGAAACAGGCCCCTGTTCCCTGGAAAGTTAAAGGTGTATATACATGGTAGGAAATACCATACCAAACATGCAAACAGAAGTTTGTTTTAAGTTGTCTGTTACAAACATATGGGTTTGTCCCAAGAAGTCTTGAACTGCCTGAAAATTTGCTGAACGAGACACTTCATTTCTTTTAAAACTCAGTTAAATTTTAGTGTGTTTTTTATGATGAGTGCAACGCCCATTCCAATCAACCAACTGAAGTGAATAATCCTCTCATCCCTAAAATATATATTGACTGCTCACCCCTTTCATGTGGTCATTTACCTTCCTTGGAGACAAATCTGTAGGATTGCGCCTTATCAACATGCAACTTGTACAGGAGTCTGATTACGCCTATCGAATGCAAACATTCATTATTAGTCAGGACTAAATGGGTTAAAACATCAGACCAGGGTAATACCGCATACTTTCTCTATAATTGAAGTAAACTATTTTATTAACTAAACATACTGTAAGTGATCGTTGCATATACTCAGATGTCTGTATTTCTTTGCTTCCTTGAGAATCTTTTTATTTTCGGTTGATGATAGAGGTTTTGGGAATTGAACATTAATAATTAATCCGAATGTTCTATACCTCCCATGTCTCACAACAAAACTATTTTGTATTCACTTAATAAGGATGAACAATTCATTCTTTTATTTGTTTAACAGTACAGTATTTTGTTTGTCTTGCATTTTGTGAAAACAGAGTTGAAATAAATTAAATTTTGACGAGAGATTACTATTAACTGTCAACGATATTACCTTCAATGTTCGCTTGACTCGATTGTCTGGTATATCAATAATTTCAATTATTGACGGTTTACAGTTTCGATCGTCGAGTGTCGAGTGTCTAGATCGTTGAGCATCAGGAAGGTTATAGGTTCGATGGTCGTAGGGTACGATCATCTTACATCTATAGATGGTTGTGGGTTTAGTTGTTTTTCCGGGGAGTGAGGTTTTCATGGCCTTCAGGACATCGGAAAGATACCATCTCAAACTCCAATAACCCTCCCGTGTACAACATTGCTATTTAACATTAAACCTGTGTTGTAGCAAAAAATGTGACAAAATTCCGCCTATTTATAGGTTACGCATATTTAAGCAATAAACATATCAATTAATCAATCAAATAATTTAATGAAACACGCAACAATGATAAAAACATTTATACATAAGTAAAGGTGTTCAAAAGCAAGTTTATTTCTACAGTGTGAATATTTGATAGATTCAAAATAAAACTATTTGATAAATTATGTTTTAATTTGTCATTCCCATGTGTAAAAAAGTCAAAACAAATTAAAAAAAACCCCAAAAAACAACAAAACAAAACAAGGTCGTCATTGTAAGCACCAATCTAAGCGATTATGAAATGTCACCACAAAATCTAAAATCCACCAAGGCTGGAAATAATTGGTTAATACTTTATCGATATTCCAATACAATACAACCAAATATAACAGTCCGTCTAATTTTACAGTAGAAAACCGTATTTGTTCCCAGTTTAACCAGGGTTTGACTGACAAGCTCCATTCATCCTGTCAACAAGTAACATTTAATAAATCTTTGAAATATTAACAGAGTTATCAGACGAGTAATGCTAAATAAATCATGAAGTCCTCTGACAGTTTAATTGAAACGATACCCGGCTATAAGCGGACAGCTTCATGTCTTGTGATTCAACGGCCGCTCTTTTCCTTATCCTCGAACTTGAACTTGGCTGAAGTTTTTCGTTGAAAGCTCAAATCTCCAAGACGAGGACACAGTCGAAAATTTTAATTCCTAATACCCAATGCATTTTTCAGCGGTGGTTGGATGAGAGCTTCCTGCT
>JARFOD010003182.1:0-11749 GCA_031763545.1 Mopalia muscosa | reverse complement strand
TTCCCATAGCTCCACAGCGCTTTTATAGCTTCTCTAGCGTTTGGATAGCTTCTGCCTTGCGTACAGGTTAGCGTATCATTGTTTATTCCAGCGTCTAGCCAACGTTCTGGACGTTTGCCCAGCGTCTAGCCAACGTTCTCGACGTTTCCACAGCGTCTTCCTAGCGTTCCTGTAACGTTCGCGTAACGCCCAGTATGAAAAGGGAGCTTTTGGCCAGCGTGCATCACTTCCCTTTCAACAACCACGCAGTCAGCATCGCAGAAGTATGCCCCCCAAGCACAAGAAGGCCAGCAGCACAGGTCGGCGCAGCAGTATGTGCCAACGAGCAGCATCATCTCCCAGCCAGGAGGTTGTTACCATCATCGCAGACGTCCATCCAGAGGTCCACCCCCCTCCTGTCGAAAGCGAGGCCGACAGCCAGCAGCAGAAGCAGCCGAAGAAGAAGAGGGCAACAGTCACCCCCTCCAGGTCCCAGTCGCAATCTCCAGCCTCTCCAGGGTCTACCGGCTCTAGCTTCTCCTCCACCAGAAGATTGTCACAGCCTCCTCAAAGAACAGAGGAAAGAGGAAAAAGAGCGACAGGATAAACTGCATCCTCTCTGAATCTGATGAGGCCATCATGGTCGAGTGGTTACAAGAGAACAGGACATTGTGGGACTCTACGCTACAGGATAACCACAAGATTACCAACAAGGAGAAGTTGTGAGAGACCCACGCAGAGAAGATTCTCAAGACAGTGAATCACTTGAAGGGCTGGTTCCGGTCACTGCGGGATAAGAATAACTGTCTCATTAAGCACAAGAGTGGTGACGGTGCCCCAAGAAGAACAAAGAGGGACGAGTGGGTGCTCAGCAACTTCAGATTCCTGAAGGAGGTAGTGCGACACTGACCGGAGCAAGCCAAGACCATCCTACCCAGCAGAGCCTCAGCTGCAGCAACTGTCCAGGAGGAGAATTTACCGTAGATGGATCTTCTATCACAGTCTACTGCCATACCTTTCAGATCTGCCACACCTGCCATAGCAGCATCCAGCAGCAGCAGTTCCAGGACACCCAGAAGATCTGTACAGGAGGATACCACCACCCAGGTTGACATGATGGGTGCCTTGAAGGAGAAGGTCAAGGAGTCAGAGGCTATAAGCCTCCAGCACTGACTCCTGCCTCGACCTTTGCCAACTACGTGAGGGACAGCTTTATCACCATGTCGAGGGTGAAGTTCAAGAAGGCCAGGACCAGCATGAACAAGATCCTCACGCGGCTGATGGACGAAGACACTGAAGAGGCTACATTATCAGCGAAATGTCGGTCTGCCCCCTCCTGGCATCACAACCACCAGGCAAACCCAGAGCAACATGTTCCAGCCGGACCCTGTCCAGTGGCATGACAACCCGCCCACTGGCACTCCTTCACAGTCACAGAACAGGGAGTTGATGGCCACATACAACCAGCAGCAGTCTCACTCGTCCTTCCAGAAGCCACACTCCTCCTACCAACCACCACGGTTCTTTCAGCAACAGAGTAGCAACTCTCCCGTCTTCCATACGTTACCATGCTCCCCACTGGAGTGTCTACAGCAGCCAGTGTCAGCGACTTGTTCATCAGCCTGGATGACACGCTGAACACTCCACAGCCACCAGTGGACACAGAGACTGACTGTTAGAAAATAAATATATGTTGTACATATTTGAACTTTGCTTTCTACTCTATGAAATTTTCAATTTCTTGTTTTCAATATTGTCAATTTGTTGGTAGAAATAAAACTTGATACACCAACACAACAGCAACATAACAATAAACAAACAACAATAAAACAACACAACAATACATAAACACAACATTATACCCACATAACGATACACCAAAAAATAAAAATTATTGTAACCCTATATGTGCATACTTGAATATGCGTATGCATGTATAATGTATGTACCCGTTAGGCAAATACTGGTATATGCATCATGCATGCGTAGTAATTTATGGTTGCATGAAATATACATTTCAGTTTATTAATATGTTTTTGATTCTTCTCCCTTTTTTCATTACGCAGTCAATATTTTATTTCTTTCTAATAAAGATTTATACAAAGAAGTATTTTTACTTTATTCAGGCAATATTTTATTTTGTAACAATGTTTAATACAAATAAGTATTTTTTACCGTATGGACAATATTAAATTTATTATTACGGTTACTGTAAGTCACTGTAAATTACACATACAATATTTCAGTTTCTAACAATTGTGTCTACCAAAAAGTAAAGTGTATATTAAGTCCATTCTGCATTGCAACACCAGGATCCAGGTCTACACCATCCTGTCCTGCCAGCCCACTGCCCCAGCTGAGGAGTTGACCCAGTGTTTGATGAGGTTCCTCTGCTTCTTGGCTTCCTTGGTCGCAGTGTTGGGGCCTGCAACAATCTGTGTGTCTTCCAGATTGAAGCCATCTCTCCAGGCACCAGTCACAAAGTCTTCTTCTGGACTTGCTTGCTGGTCCAGCTGTTGGTTCTGCAGCGTGGGATACCTGGCCCTCATCAGGTTGTGAAGGACCAAGCAGGTCTTCACTATCAGTTGATGTCTCTGGCTTGTGTTGCATAGTGCCCAGAATCACCTGGAACCTGTTGGCAAGGATTCCAAAGGCATTCTCCACGACCCTCCTGGCTCTCGACAGTCTGTAGTTGTAGATGCATTCCTCCTGTGATACACCACGGAGACTGTAGGGCTTCATCGTGTAGGATATCAGGGCAAAGGCGTCATCTCCAATATAGAAGTATGGAACATTTGTAGTGTCTTGTTGGAGAGGTGTAGGCTGTGGAAACCCAAGCAGGTCTTCTTCAGCTTCATGTTTCAGCTCACTGGAGCTGTAGATCTGGGCATCGGATGCTGGTCCCAGGCCTCCAAGATCTGCACACACGAACTTGTAGTCAGAATCCACAAGGGCCAGCAACACGATGGAAAAGAACCCCTTGTTGTTGTAGTACAATGAGGCACTGTCTGGAGGACACCTAATGGCCACATGCTTGCCATCTAGAGCTCCCAGAACATGGGGGAAGTTCCACCTCTGATAGAATCTGTCAGCAACTTCCTTCCACTCTTCTGGCGTAGTGGGACAGGTCAGCATCTCATCCAGGTACTCGTCCAGTGTGGCATGGCAATCCTCTCTGACCACCAGTGACTGTTTGTTGTGAGGTACTCTCCAGCCAAACTTCTGCGAGGCATAGCTGTCACCAGAGGCAAGGTGTCGCAAAGTCGACTTCATACCAGGCTCGAGGGCCGGTCTAAAGCGAGTGTCCTTCTTGGCGATCCTGAGACCAACTCTCTGTCTCAGCTCATCAAACTTCTCTGGTGGCATGCGCAGGAAGTTCTGGAAGGAGGCTTGGTCTTCAGCTCTGAGTTCAGCCGTCAGCTTGTCATAAACACCAAACTGGTCTCGCCTTACTATCCAGGGTCTCACCCAGCACTTTTTCTCTCTCCTGTTCCTTTTCTTCTTGGAGTCTGCCTTGGACATCTTGACCTGGTGCAATGCCAACTGCAGGAGGTTGTTGTGATGCATGAGAGCAGCAACAGCATACTGGTGTTTCTCTTGGTCTGTCATTCTTCTGAGGTCTTCACTTTGTGAAAGTTCCAACAGGACTGGCGGTGGCCTCTGCAAGCCCCTTATATATGGCAAGTGGCTGCCAAACGCTCCTGAACGCTACCAGCAGGTTACAGGCGCGTTACAAGGACGTTACACAGACGCTGGAAAAATGCAGAACGCTGACAGACGTTAGGAAGACGTCGAAAGAGCGTTACATGAGCTTTAACGCTAGTGAGAACGTCGTAGTGTGACAGGGCCTTATGGAGAGTTAGAGACGCCATGGCTGGTCGGATATCTGAACACCGGATGGATTCAACAGAGGCTGATAACTTAACCAGAGAAGATCACAACTCGAACTGACGACGCTTTAATAATTTGTAACTCTTTTATAGGAATCGCACCAAGGCTATCGACGTATTATCTAAAAAAAAAACAACAGAACGTTAATATCTTTATGGAAAAAACTGTTACAAACTTTTTTGCGAGTTAGCTGTATCATTTTCAACTGCCAGCCTTGTGCTCTATTTTTGCCTCGAATTATATTGTGACTCATTTAGACGTTAATAAATTTCTGGATAAGCGCGCACGGATTTTTTTTCACATGTGGCAACAACGTTAAACATGTGTATGTCTGAATTGTTAAATAAATATTTGTCATTTCGGCTCATTAACAAATTAACCTTGATTTAATTAGAATGCAATATATCTTTTTTTTCTAGGTTTATGACACTTGAGTGTAACATTAATTTTACAAATTATTAATCACTCATCCTATGAGGACATTTTTAATTTTAATACCAGGTCTCTGTCATTCTAAATATAACGTTATTTATATCACGAGCTGCTTGGAAAGAAAGAGGCCAGTTGCCACTGTTAACGTTCTGCCATCCATATGATATTTATAATATAAAACGAAGGATTTAGCAAGTCAAATAAATCCACACTAATGACAGATTGATTTTAACGTGCGTTTTGTTTTTCTCCAGCATTTACAAATTAACACAGTATTTACCAGAAATTGTTTTTATGACTTTCATATCCACGATTGGTTTAATTTATCACAATGCTAAACGCATTATCCCTGATTCATATCTTGAAAGGCTTTCGGATATCATAAGTCTATGTTTTATATGATTATAAGACCATGGGAAATGATAAGAATTTATTTTGTCAAATACATATATTATTTTTACTTCATGATCAAGGCCATCTGTCTTGTTGTAGGAGTGTATCGGAATTGTTGATCTTAAACAAAATGGTTTATTATGTCAATACATTTTATAATATATTAAACATTCAGTCCCCTGTGTATATTTGTGTTGGTTTCTTTGATTTGGGTTTTCGCGCCGTGTGTAAGGGTATTATTTGAAAGCGGATTATCCACTTCTCAATTTGTTTTACTAAAATTTAACCGAAATGCAGAAAATAGCCTCATAAGCCCTTACTAGTTTCGTTAAAATAGGGATTTAGTTTTTGTTTATTACATATGCCGTTTTAAATATGGTATTTAAATCTGTATGATCTCCTTTGTTTCTTAGCTGCTTCGTTTTTATTTTGCAGAGAATGTATTTTTAATGTGGGTAAAATCAGTATTAACACCTCTCGCAGATGAAAGTAGTGTATAGAGAAAAACTTGTGCTTAGTATATAAGCGGTGTTTAAGGCATTATATACATATAATTTAAACTTTATACCCTATCGACCAATCCTCTGACTTACATTTTAGCTGGGACTTAAAATGTAAAAATTTGGATTTTAGGTCACAGATTATATGGAACATATCCGTTTAAGGCTTGTGTGCCACAGGGTTCCTTTCTTGGGCCACTTCTGTACTTGTTTTAAATCGACACTATCAGACAATGACGGGAATAATACATTGTTTTATACAAATGATACCTCTCAGATTAAACCAATAACCGATATTCATGAAGCAAAACACAAACTTAAACAGTAGAAGGATACACCATCTTCTTTTGCTATATATTTAATTATTTCTTTTCACGACACGTCAGATTTAATTAGGGCTAATCAGTTTTCATCAAAACAAATCCATTCCATGTCGTGTTACGTTAGGATGGATGGACGGATGGATGGACATACTGATATTCGAACCGTTCTGTTATGAGCGGTTTAGTTTAGTTTATTGTCTGTTCTTTTCCAAAAAATATGATTTCAATACAGTCAGCTTCTTACGATAATATTTTTTAATGCACAGACAACTCAGATGATTTCAGTCTAGACAAATGAGAAAAACTGGAATTCATCCTTGACTTCACCGAGTAAACTGTTGAACACAGTCTATTTGCGCGAATAACCTTATTTTGTCTAACTAATTGTACAGTTAACATATGAGAGGAAATTTGGTACAATTTTAACATTCTATGAGATTTACTTTTGTTATTGGAGGTAAAACTGTTAAAAGGTGATACTATTACGTTTACCGAGTACCTTAGTAAATCGGCTTTTCCAAAGTCATCTTGTAAAAACGTATAAAATATGGAACATTAGATATCGACTGAGTAATTTAATATTTACAGATTCCTTCATTATTAAATTATTGTTGTTGAAGGAAACAAGCCAACAATTCTCCCTTGGTAAATAACAAAAGACGTTGGCGGTCAGCTGTTGAACGGGATTGCTTGACTGTTGGAAGAGCCTGGAATTCAATTGAACGGCTATGTGGCTTTTATACCCATTAAACTCGCTTAATGATTAGTCTTGATTCGCACCTGCAACTGCCCTAATTGTTTCCCTATGCCTTCGTGCAGTGTTACACACGAAGCAAAACAGTTATGATCTATGAACAGTTGTTAAAATTGTGGCATGTCCGGAATGTAACACAAAATGTGAATTTTAAGTTCTAGGTTAGGGTTGATACTTAACCTAATAATCAATGTCACCCTAACATTAACCCTAAACATAACACATAAACTGAAGTCATATAGTACATGGCAGTTGTACCGAAATTGTCCAACAAAATTGTCAGTTGTAAAACCGTATAGTATCCTATGTGTAAGAGGGAACGTGTATGTTTTGTGCTTGGTAGGAATACCTATACCTGCCCTAACACTAAACCTTTAAGTTATCCTTAAACCTTATACGCTAAACTTGTAAGTTCTGGGTTAGTGGGCTTAGTTACTCTACTACTAACATTTGACCCTTACACTTAACTCTAAACCTAATTATGTACGGCAAATGTCAGTACATGTCGATATGTTACATGAACATTATATAATCAACACGATACAATCTTCTGTATCTTGATTGTTTCAAGCTATTCAGTGTATCAACTATAGATTCAAGAATAGTCTATGTATTTTTTGATGTTCATTGTAGCCACGTGTTAATATTGCAAATATCCGTTATTCGCTTTTTCGGTGTTTGCGTTCGTTTGATACAGTTTGTAACATTAACTCGGCGTCTGCATACACATAGCTGGTATTATGTAATATAGGCCTACAAGGCGATAAGACATGTCAGTGTGTCTAGGGTGTGACCTTTACGGTGTGATGAGGCGTATTAATCGTTATCATAAAGTGTCTTGATTTATTACGTTCAAAAGTAGACATGCATGCACTTTCCAACGACAATATGTCGTTACAATTTTTTTCTACGTTTTTTTTGTTATCGCGTTATTAAAGACAGTTGGTCCATATTGATGCATGTATGAACATTACATATAATTGTAGTTGTATGCACTGGAATAACACAGTTCCCTGCTTGTTATACCACATCTTAATCCGATTTATTGTAATGGTCATATTTAATCAGCGGCACCGAGTGCGATCGAATCAAATAACCATCATAACCCAATTGAAGCATTGCGTAAAATCCCAAGCAAGTGAACTAATAATTATATTTCTTAAGAGTGTTCATTCAGCTTGCAAAACCCCCTTTCTTGTTGAGGTAAATGAACAGTCGAAAATAAAATAAGACCACCACCATATGTGTAAACATACATGGTGAAAACGATTGGTAAAGATTGTTATTCTTTGAACTGTTAATAAAATAAAACATCAAACACGATGGATTTCCCATATGTGAAATTATTTTCCAGATATGTAAAATTAATTATTTGTTTTGCATATGTTGAAAAGAATTTCATTTATGTAAAAAAAAGACTTAAATATATGTGAAAAAGAATTCGACTTTATTCTACATATGTGGAAATCTTTTATTCTATGTAAAATAAAAAGGTGAGTGAAACTCTTTTGTAGCTATCTGATATACAAGCAGCCACGACCTCAATTGCAGACGTCTCCTTCACTGCCTGTATTTAGAGGCAATGAATTTGCACAGAAAGTATAATATGATCGGAAGCATCCATCCTCTGCATTCCACAAAGCATTTATAATTTTGTAGCGAACAATATATGAGGGAAACTACAATTGTTTGATAGACGTACATTTACGACCGATTCTGTAGAGAGCATTACTACGTCTGATTCTTCGGGAAAATAAAATGATTTAGACTACAATAAAAGTACTGAATAAGAATAAACACGTCGCCTAATATTCACACTTTAATTGGCATTTTTCTTAATAAAATTCATTGTTTTGTATTGTTGACTGCAGGCTAAAATATGGGATTTTTTAACTTGAGGCAGTCTGCACTCAATGACGTATGTACAGCATGTAGTTCATTTTTTTCGCCTTGTTTTGTTGATGTTGTTATTTTGCTACATTTGACCAATTTGCTATTTAAAGTAATTTGGGAGTGTGTCCAGCCGAGGCTAAACATGCACAGCATGGGGTATCTATTCCTATCGTCTTTGCATTCGTCTTGAAAGTCTACACAAAAAGATAGGATGACAAATGAAGGTTGGGTACGGCCCCTTGCTGTGATGGGGAAATCCTTTCTCAGTTTTTTTATAAGTGGAACGCTTTTGTACATATATAAAATAAACGTTTATTTTACATAAGTGGGTTCGGTAGGAAAGGGTGTTAGGTGGAATAAACATAGAGACATAAATTTGGTCAGACGCGAGGATCATACCAAGGGGAGTTACTCTGATGGGTAATGGGTGGTCTAGATGGGACATTCTAATGACTATGATTCCGGTCCATATATCATGTTGACATCTGGTGTCGCGGGTTCGATTCCGTCGTTCTGTATGTGGATAAGGATGTGAGCAACCAGCAGATGGTCATGTGGGTTTGTAGCTTGTACCCCAACTTGCCCCTACAGTATTGCTTACCTATGATTTGTAATTGACAGTTAATACTGTTAACCTAACAATAGATAGATCATGTCATAAAGTACAACTCTTTCACCAGCGCCGAAGACGAATTGTTCAAGGTACCGAATATAGAATAATAATCCATAAAAAAAAACATAGCGGAAAAGTGCATTCGGCGTATTTATTTCAAGTCAGGCATGCCGTATCCTCAAAAATGTACCAAATTTTCCCAAGATTGTCAACTGCGCAGCCGAACGTTTTACTGTTTCCTTCTTACAAATACGTTGTTCAGTCAATGAATTCATGAATTGAGCCGTCTCACAAGGTAGAAACATCGATTTTCTTTTCCGCGCGGTTAATTCGCTATACTATATTTAATATCTTACTTGATATATATCTAGAGCAAATCCTCACGTTTGTTTCGTTCGTAATAACGTGCGAATGGCAAAGTAAACTCTGTGATGGAAAAGAGTGGAATGTACCCATCCCGATGTAATTAATACCACATTTAGAATACTGCTTGAGCGTAAAATCAATTTACAAATATCTTCCAAATCTATGATTTCAGCTTTCAGGAGGCTGCGGAAGCGTCCTTCATATACTCTCATAATTAGCAGAGACACCCGAGAATTCACGAACATCCCCGAAACGGATTTGTGTGAAATCTCCAAACAAGTTTCTGAAGTAGATGACAGTTTGGCCCACCTGTTTCCGAACGTCAATGGGCGATTAAGAGGAAGGACATTGGGAGTGGGCTTCACCAAGGTGCTTGTAACTTGATAATACTATACAGTCGTAAAATTGATTGATTTTATAATGACGCGAAAGTGATAAGACATTCATATGTGTAGCACTTTTGTTCATTCGTAACACCGTTTCAAGTTTATTTCAGAGATCATTGTCAAGTGTACATAATTAACAAACATGGGTATATATATATGGTGAGTAAAGCGGGTATTTCATATCTTTTTGTACACGAAAACATTTCGAAAGTTATTTGTTTAAGACGTGAGGGCAATTCATTTCACAGTTAAAACTCTTGGTCACTTTTGTTTAAAAAGCTAACAAATTTGATCTAGTAATCATTTTGATCCTAAACAGATTTTGTCCTAAAAGCAGCGAAGAATTATTTGGTTGTTGTAACATTTAGACCGAAAACAAACTGGTTTCACACTTAAGTCTGCTTCTAATGGCGACCAAAAAAACTCGATCTAAAAGTTAACAAGATGTATTTGGTTGCGGTAACATTATGGTTTCCATCGAAACAGTCATGTGTTGTTGAAAACACAACGTCTTCTCCGCTTGGATTCCTTGACTTACTGAGTGTCTTTTCTCTTATTGCGATAGGGATCTCTTTATCGCTGCTTGTCTTTGGAGGGAAGATTATGTATTCAAAATGCAAACGAAAGACCATGAAATCATCCAACAGCTACAATAAAAATGACGAGTAGAATTTCAAAATTCTGTTTGGGCAAAGACGCTGTGTCAGCAACTGATGTCGTCTTCTCTGCGTTTAGTAATTGTATCAAAAATTTTACTGTTGTGCTGGACTCAAAGCTAGGTCACAATCAAATGGCTGTTAAACTAGTATAAGGGACACAATTAGAAAGAACAAACTTGATGTAATTAACGTCACACTTGGAATAGTTTCAATTGGAAAGACTATTTACGAATCTGACCCCAAAACTTTATACTGTATGGTTTAAAATCCGGTAAATGATAGATAGACTTAAAGATATCCCGTGGCGAATAACCCTGCCGTTTTGACCTTGACGTATTAATTTCTATCTATATGGGTTATATAAATCAGTTTTAAAGAGTTTGTTTGAAAAAATAACCCTCTGCTTAAGGAGAATAATAATGTATTTGAAAGAAATGACGGATTTCTGCTTTTTCTAGCTATGTCTAGCCTATTACCTAATGATGCAGAAAACGGCCTAGGCTGAGGTTTATAGTTTTGCTCAAATTTGACAGCGCCCATCGATCCGATAAAACAAGTATTCAAATCATGGTTACTTCTATCTGTCTACAACTCTGTTGAATAAAAAGAGGACATCCATGTATGTGCCTCACAAAGTTTAACATAACTAATACACACAAGATTTGTTCCTCCTCGATAACGATAATTCACCATAATGCTCCTGATGTCGATCTCTCTTAAGCAACGTTATCTCATCTACAAATACACCTGACAGATGGACCCCTTATTGTGTCTTAACCACAATACTTTTATTTGTAGAACTTTCGGTGTGCAGCTGTCTTTGAATCACATTATCTATATTGATGGTACATATTCGATATATTTTAGTTTTCACTGCCATATCAACGATTCGGTATGTTGGCACATTTTTGCTTTGTCACAGCGCTTCACCACAAAGTGCCTTATTTGAGCATGAGCCGTTTAACTAAAGAGTTATCGAGTAAATGCCGCAGAAAAAATTTAATGCACGTACTCCATTGATTTAGTTCTTTATAGCAATTAACAATTCAAAATCGATGGATTACCTGAAGATTTGTGGATATGGTTAATTAAGGGTATGTTGTATATTGATGGCAACAGACTGTAAAACCTGTGGTAGACCCAGCAAGTTATCAGGTGAGACATTAAATAATGTAATCTGTAAAAAAAAAAAATACGAAACTTCGGCATTATTAAGACAATGGGTGATGCAAGCAGGGTGATAATAAATTAAGTATTTTGACAGATATACAGAAATATAAAAATGACGGACCCGTGGACTGTACATCCAAGTAGTAATATTAAGCTCGCATGCTAACCACCAGGCCAAGGCCGCGAGCCCAGCTAAAACTGAGATGAAGAACACGAAGATTGTTTGTTTGTTTGTTTGTTTGATTGGTTTGTTTGTATGTTTGTTTGATTGGTGTTTAACGTCGTACTCAAGGGTATTTCACCTATATGACGTTGGACACAAATACAGAACATCACAAACAAATCTGCTTCCCATTACCCTTTAGCTCTGCGAACACCAGGGCAACAGAA
>JARFOD010003171.1:0-11749 GCA_031763545.1 Mopalia muscosa | reverse complement strand
ATGATCCCAGGTAGAGCTGCAGCCGCCTTTCCAGCCAGCTTGGCAAGGACCCTCCCAAGGCTCTGCAGGTGCTTCTTCACCCAGTCTTTGAGGCCGCCTTTGTCAGACGGCGGTGAGGGCGGTTGGGGGCGCCGGCCGGAGAACCTCCTGTAAGCGCAAGAACCAGTGTCGAGATGGCCATGCCGAGAGCCATGAGAATGCTTGCGATCGTGATGCCTTGCTCTCGAAAGAGTGTGCGGACGCGATTGTCCAGCGTCGCATATGCAACAATGAGGGACACTTTAGTTCTATTCGACGCCGCCAGGGGTCACTGCAGTAACACCTTATGGGGTGGGCAGTGTGAGCATAGTCCCATGTCACAGTAAAGCATTATCAAAACACATGCTGTTGTGAGCGCGCCTATTACAGTGGGGTGGCAGAGAGGTGTCAGACAACTGGCTGCAGGTATACAGAGTGATACAAATTTAAACAATGGACGCAAAAATATGTAAGCTTACAGCAGGTGAACAAGGCGACCAAGCGAGACATATATAGGCCTACATAGTATGATTATATTTCAGACAATAAATATACAGAAAACATTACACTATATAAGCTTATATATAATTAATAATATAAAAACAAAGCGGAATTAAACTCTACAACAAAGAAGAGTTATTTAGATATAGTACTTAGGACATTTGTGCATGAGTGTCAGTTAAATGCGTTGTGTTATAGATTTGTAAATAAATCTATACATCCATATCTGTCTATCTGTATAATACACTTAGATCAATGAGGTTCATGTGTCAGTTCATATCTCGCTCCTGCGCTGGTTTTGTCTCCAGTTTCACATGCTTTGTCGACACCAACCCCCGGGCACTAACCGGTTTCCTCCCATACTAATGCTGGAACGCCATCACATGATTGAAAAAATCTTGAACACGGCATGAACAAGCGTAGGCTACATATAATATACATGTATATTTTTATGAATGACAATAAATGATGTTTAGTCTGTACACATGACTACTATTGTTTGTGGGTTGACGAAATTCTTTTAACTTTATTCTGTAATCGTACGATTTGAGGTATATATATTATAGTAAAGTAATATTCACTAGCATGTAATTGCAGTTGGTCTTAGTCCCAATCAAACAGCTGGCCAAACTCGGCGCAACGTCCCCAATGTAAGCGTTTTTTGTAAACTACCGATGAAAATGAATTGAGACGACTGAACTACTATTAATCATGCATCTCACTATGCCAGGCATTTACCCTTACGTGTTGACTGGGGCTATAGCCACAGTATGCTCGACCTATAATCCCTTATGAAAACAATGGCTCTCGGACAGTGGGGTGAGAACACAGCGGGTGTCTTCGCCCAACCATACACCAAGTGGCCGTTGCTGTTCTGACTTTGGAGTCGGAATTGAACATTTTCCCATTTTCAACGCTCCAGGGAACTATCTAAACATCATCAGAGGTTCACCAATTTTTGAGGGAACACTGCACTCGTATTGTTTAACTAGAATATAACACGGCAAGTAAGTTTGGTGTTAAGGACTTCCCTCTGTAGGGCTGGAAAGATCATGAAAATATTAAATAGCGTCGAATTAACATGGATTTAAATGAGAGTATAAGGTCTAAATTTCCACGCGATAGGGAACTAACTAAACTATACTGGATTACTGTAATATTTGCACATTTTACTTATAATACATCATACTTAATGATACGATCACGGCACTTGAGCTATTTACCGGCATTTAGGAGCAATCAGCTGTTGAAGTTGAACTCCCATGTTAATTGAATGGGAAGCTTACACGGCCTACAGCTGACTGGGCGCACATGCGCAATTGACTGGGCCCGCAATTGTTGCATATGAAGACTGTTATAGACAACTGGATGAAATTAAGACTTACAGTTGGAACTTAGGCCCAGGACTTTTCTATCCATTGTGTATTAGAGATTTCATCAATGTGATATAACTTTATTTCCGTGACAAAAATACATACATTAAAATCACAGGCAGCATTCTTTCCTTCCTGCGCTAAAGTGAAGTTATGATTAGTACTAAGCTTGTGTTCAATTGAATCAGGTGTAGTTTTGCCTTTCAACGTTAATACAGTTGAGTTTTTCTTTGAGGAAACCACAGGCTGTTGTCAAGCAAAATCAATAAAAAGTAGAAAACAAAACCGCATTGATAGCTTAAATTGATGTTTTTCAGCACACTTTAATTTGCTCCAAACACTTCATTATGTTAGGAGGACTGCAATACTGTTACTTTGCTTATACACTGACACATAGCCCACGATGCATTTGATTTACACAACTCAGGTCAATACATATTACTTCCGTATATTTTCCGAGCTCTTTGCTATATTAATCAACAGCATATAACTTATAACCTTTTAGATGGACTTCCCTCATACTTAAGTCTTAGATTAAGTAAACTCAACAAGCGAAATATAGGCCCACGGCCGTGGCTTTGTGGTAACCTGTGCGCTTACAAATCCTACTTCGATTTGCCGTTCACGGGATCAAATCGGACTGTCGAACGTCACGTATATGATTGAGTCCCACGATATGGCTCCGGTAATAGCGGGGATCCTTAAGGTTTTAGATCGTAATTGGGCAATGAGCAATGTGAAGAGGACAATCCGTCGTCATATAAGTGAAATACCTTTGAGTACGACGTTAAACCCCAATCAAACAAAAAAAACCAAACAAACCAAACACTCATTGTGGAAGTAACAGTCTGTCCCTAGAAAAAGTGATCATGGTTACATTTTGTATCATAATATTACTCCTATATATCCAGAACACATAAGTGTTTTAAAATTTGTCTGTCTTAACAAAAAGTAAGTATGGCCTAGTGTATTAACACGCAATCCACATATCATTCAGATAGACAAACAACTAGTCAATAGGGAGAGTGCTTTTAAAAATGTCAACAGCTATACCCCCGAACAAATCATATCAATGTATATAATTTGTCGTGTGCTATAGACGAAATAAGCATTTTATCAAATTGTACAGGATAAGGCACGATTATGGTTTGGGGAACACCTCGTTCTACCGTTCGCACGGATCCTGTTAATTTCAACGGGGTTAACAAAGGTCCCTGTCGTCACGACCATACCTTTAGCTCTGACATACTCCATTCACGCCGTTAAAAACCAATACCATGGTCAAGGCAATGACTTACCGATAGTAGTGATGACCGTGACGGAATAAAGAAGGGCTCCCGCGAATGACCACTGTAAGTTAGAGTCACCATCTTTACCATCCCAACCTTTCTCCTTGGTAGCACGGAACACTTCCATTTGAAAGGTCAATAATACTCGTTCGGCCTCCACTGTCCAGTTTTCTTTACACAAAACGTTATATTTTTCAGTTATGTTCCATAGCTCCTCTACACGACTAAGTCTCGTAAGCGCCACATTGCTTCTTTCTTTAGCCTCAAAGGGAGATTCTAATTCTCTAAATATAAAACCGCCGGCAATGGAATAGCCAACGACAAGAGAACAAAGTCCAATATGAGATACAAGAAACGCGAAAGTTTTTTTACAGCAGTTACCAAATTTCGTGCAGGAACTTCTTTTCTCATGCCGACTGTCTTCGTCCACGTGAATCGTAACGCGGCCATGTGTCCTTCCATTGATACCACTCGATTTCCCGTGACTGATGAGGTCATTTGATTGGGTAAAAAAATCATGTGGCTGTTTTGTAGAGTACGGATCATTACCGGAAACTGATTTTTTATTTTTAATGTTTTCATGCGGAGAGACTTTGGGAAATGGGATGTTCCTGGATTGTTGTACAACGACATGTGTAGGATTTGATGGGTAACTTGCTTTTAAATCTTTCGCACTAAAATCTTCTGTTGATTTCGGAGGATAAAGCAAGCCATTATATTGTTCCAAGAAACCGACTTCTGGCCTCTTAAAATAATTACTGTCATCAGATTGTTCCGAGAAACCAGCTGACAGTTTTCTATTATCAGTTATTTCATTTGGCTGATCAGTAAAACTAACTGTCGGTTTTCGATGAAAAGGAGCGTTGTCAGGTTTTTCAACATAGCCTATTGATGGTTTCCTTTGGGAATGTATGACATTGGGTTGTTCAGCCGAACCAACTAACGGGTTTCCATGGTAATGTGTGTCCTCTGCTTGTCCAGAGAATCCACATGAGGATTTCCGGGGACTATATGTGTCGTTCGGTTGTCCAGAGAATCCAATTGAGGATTTCCGGGGACTATTTGTGTCGTGCGATTGTCCAGTGAATCCAATTGAGGATTTTCGGGGACTATTTGTTTCAATCGGTTGTCCCAAGAATCCAGTTGAGACCTTCCGAGGGCTATTACTGTTATCAGATTGTTCAACAAAACCCACTTTTGGCTTTGTAGGATACTGTAGGTCGACGGCTGGTTGGATCAGGTCATTTGTGAGTTTTACAGGATAACATATATCTTCTGTAGCCTGAGGTAACTCATGCCGGGGATTATTGATCACATCTGGCTGCAGGCCGAAGCTCCCTGTCGGTTTTCCCGGATAATTGAGATCGTTTTTTTCTTCAATCCAACCAAGTTTCGGTTTGTGAGGGCCATTTAATTCGTTCGTATGTTGTACTAAAAGAGGCGTCGGGTTGGTGGAGTAATTATTACACGGTTTGATCAAACTATCTGATGGCTTCTGTTGATAAATGTCTTCCAGAGAAGGTTCAACTGCTTCAGTGGGCGTGTAAGTCGGAGTATTGTCGTAATCAGGATCTTCCATAGATGACGTCACTGGAACTACAATAGATGACGTCACCGGGAACTTATTCATGTTCATTGTCCATTAGAAAATCCACATCAAATCTATTTTCATCTAAAGATTATTCCATAGCGCTTCGCAAGTTAAACTTTCCGTTCACTGATGTTTATGGCTGTATTAACAGGAACGTTTCATCAATTTTGGAATCTGAAAATAAACAAATAAAATATTGATAACGTGGTTTAATGGTTCAACATTGGGAAACAATAGACGTGGAATACACAGTGCACATCGCCAACAAGGCGGGTTCAGTTTAATAGCAAGAGGACACATATAGGCCAAACCTCTCACCGATACCTGGAGTGAACTGGACGTATATGGCCCTGGGTTGGCTTTTTCAAAAGATAAGCTATGCTAAAATTCATATCGTCACAAAGGAAATAAATTGTGACGTGACGTCTCACAACAAAAGTTTAAAGCTTAAACACTTTTGAACAACCGGGCCCTGTAGTCAAACGATACAGATTATCGTTATATGACATCCATTGAATTCCGGGTACATTTAAAAAATTATTTCGCTTTGTTTTTGTACACCCGTATTGGGCCTATTTTATGTTGCTGTTAGATGCAGCGGCCGGACAGGAAGGAGAATTGGAATATTTTTTAACTCCCCGTTTATGCAAGAACTATGAACAAAAAATAGGAGGTATCGGGAATTGGAGTGGGATTATGTGGAATATGGCAGATCAAGTGACTGCTTTACAAGGTCTAGTATATAACATTTATATGATTGAAATCCTTGATCGGTTTATAGGGACAGCCATTGCACAGTGACAGTCTTCCTGTTGGTATATTTTAGAAGAAAAGTTTCCAGAAAAAACTCATGCACACGGTAGTCTTTTTTCTCTGGAAAAGAGTTTCATCGACACATTCACATACAAACGTTACATATACACATAGATGAATAAAGGGGCCAGGTGAACTGAGCTTTCGTTCCTATAATAATAGCAAAATCTACATACTATTCCTCAATGATATTCATGCAAAATAGTCAGCGGTAAGCCCAAATACAAACATGAGATTTTTAATTAACTAGAATAAAGCTAATTTAGCATATAATACATATTTTGTGTGAATGTAAGGTGCAGCCGTTTGACAGGAAGGAAAGTTGGCATATATCTAAATTTATGTTCATGCAAAGAGGTAGGAGGTACTCGGAATTGGAGTGGCATTGAGTGAAATGCCGCAGATATTATGTGGCTTACAAGGTCTATTATATATCATTTCTATGCTTGAAATCCTTATGCGCTTTATATGGACAGTCATAACACAGTACTCAGATTACTGTGGATATAGTTTAGAAGAAAAGGGCCCAGAAAAAAAACACTCCTCCAAACGGTAGGCTTTTTCCGAATTGATTTTCATAGACACATTCACTTGAAAACGTTGATTAACTCAATATATATTTGATTAAAGTGGTCAGATAAGTTGAGCTTGCGTTCCTAAAATAATAGCAAAACATACATACTATCCCAAAATGATATTCATCAAAATGGTCAGCGGAAGGCCCGTGAACAAACATGAGCTTTCTATTTAGCTAGAATATTGCTAATTTAGCAGATACCAAATGAATCTTTCTAACCTCTTTAGTATTTCCTGCAGAAGTGATTTGGAGAGAACATTTGTTGAAATGAAGCTGTACATATATCGATTCCAACTTGACAGTCTGTTTATGTCTCCCTGGTTATTGGTATCTAAGCATAATATAAAAAACTTTACTAAGTAACTTACGAACTCTCAAGATTTATTTTATTTTTTATTTTTTTTCCCCGTTTCGTCTATTTTTTTTTTGTCTTTAGTTAACCGGAAATATTATTCGTAGTTTCAGAAGTTTAGCAATAGAGCCCTTCAAAACCATGTTAGCGTTTTTGTCTTACATAATAAAAAAAACATAAAACAGATAAACACAGTGATATGTAGGTTTTATGTCGTTGTAGACTGAACGGAATCAACTGCTAAGAGACCAAACTTGTTTATCCGGAAAACATATGTAGAATCTATGGGACCAAACTTGAGAAATAAGGCAACGACACGAATCTTACTCACAGAGGTGCAGGTACATTATCATTCTCGAAACATCAAAGAAGCGTGTACCTGAATAAGCAGGCGATGCAGTATTGCTCTTATTTCTGGTAAGCTTATATCAGAAACCACCAAAACCACCCCACAGGTCTTTAACATTCGATAAATTCAGCTACAAACGACGAAATTTATTTGTATCTTTAGTTAACTGGAAATATTATACTTTGTTTCAGAAGTTTAGCAATAGAGCCTTTCAAAACCATGTTAGCGATTTTGTCTTACATAATACAAAAACATAAACAGATAAACACAATAATATGTAGATTTTTTGTCGCTGTAAATCGAACAGAACCAACTGCTAGGAGACCACAATTGTTTATATATCCGGAAAACATATGTGGAATCTTATGCGACCAAACTTGAGAATTAAAGTAACGACACAGAACTTCCTCACAAAGGTGCACGTACATTGTCATTCTCAACACGTCAAAGACACGTGCACCTGTATAAGACGACTTTATATTGACAGTAATTTCTGGTAAGCCTATATCAGAAACCGCCAAAACCACCCACAGATTTTTTAATATTCGATTAATTCAACCACAAAAGACAAAATTTCCCTACCTTATTAGATAATCCAAAGCTTTACTAAAATAAAACACAATAGTACGTAATCCAGATAGACCATAACACAAGTTAAGCCCTCCGTAACCGGTCGAACGAACCAATATCCGATCAATGGAGATTGACTTAAATGAGAAAAGTCCTATAATCAGGTGTAGGTACCGGCTTGACGGTTGGAAGTCTCCTGGGCCTGGGAGTCTTTGTGACACATTGTTCTGTAATATCGACGTAACTCAGCGTACTGGGACAAAATGAATATTCTTTGTGCTGTTTCGATTAGTGCTTGAGACTGGTGTTATGTATGGCCATTCAGATTGTATATATAAGAATAGAGCAAATTCAAACTACCACGGGTTTTTTTTTTCTATTTCTTTTTTTGGCTACAGGCTCAAGCAAATCACACATTATATATGAGATGTATTGCAAGTCTTTGCGAGGAAATCTCGAAAGAAAACACAATAATCCTGCATGTAAATGACACTGGTATAACATCTTAAATGGCCTTTGGATTGTTTGATTGATTGATTATTTAGGATTTAATGCCGCACTCTACGGTATTTCACTTGTGTCGACGCGTTTTCTATTTCAAACTGCTCTTAACTTAAATACCATGGGAAAACGGGCGGTGACCTTACCAAAACCACCCCCGGGCCGCGATTGCCGGAGCCACATCGTATCATATATCTGATGGTCGACAGAAGGACTCGAACACCCGAATTGTACATCGGAGTAGGATTAGTATGCGTACACGCTAACCGCTAAGCTACGGTGTGGCCTTTAGTAGTTGCGTCATTAAAAAAAGACAAACATTATATGGATTCTAAATACTTGTTTATTTTTGCACAACCTAGAAGTTGACTTCAATACTTATTTCCTTAAAAAAACCCAGAACAAACGCAGTGGTTTGAACGGATTCAGTAGACCAATCCATGCCAACTAAGTCACAGCCTTTACATTTGATATATTGGCAAAGTGTTCACTAGAACAACTCACAACATTCATATACGATTTTTCACTAAATACCCCCGATAATAAGTATTTGACACCCAGATACTGATAAGCCTTTTGAACAAAAAAAAAAAAAAAAAAAAAAAAAACACAGTGGGAGTCCCGGACTGTCCCCAAAATTACTAAATTCACAGACTGGATGACGTTAAAACAAATTCATATAAAGCGTAATACATACTATCTTATTATTAAGATTAATTAAGCTGAATAATTTTATACTAGGTAGGCACAATGTCCCACTTAATTTTTAATGAAAACTTCGGAGATCACACAAAAGGGCAACGAGAAAACAAAATCTATAATATTACCTTGGACCAACGCCAAAATTTGAAAATATATGAAACTCAGAAATGATATTTTTGAGAAAAAAAAATTGTTAAACTGTGCCGCTGTGAACACATTTGACTGTTCTATACCTAATGGACAAAATTGGAAAACAAAATACCAAACAGAGACACGAAAACTAATTTTAAATTAATTGTAAAGTAAAAGCCTCAGTGGAAGTCATATATTTGAAAACTTATTGCCCAACTCCTTCCGGTATACATTTTCATCCTTGTTTTTACAGAAAGGTTTGAGAAAATTTTATGGTTAAAAACTACTGCTGCCCGTGCGGCTACAGGTATAATTAAAGTCTCCCGTTAAGGGTTAAGAAACCAATCATGTATACACAAAAATTCTAAAACAAGTTAATCGTATAAACATTGACAAATATGTGATTACATATCAGACAAATGCATTTCATACTCACTGTTCTGTGTTTGGCTGATTTTAACAGTTTGACGGGTTTCTTCTCTTGTCATAAGAGCTAGTGAGTAAGCACATTTATAACGTTGAACACGGTAAAACAAATAAGCAAACTTTGCTTTCTAGACTTTCCACAACAATAGAAGACCGTAGATCTAAATATACCTGAACTGTCGAGGAGTTGATGCCGCGTATGAATTGGAACAGACAGTTATGTTTACTCAAAGAATGCTGAGTGTACATCCGCGTGGCCAACCCATGGTGAAGTCTCATTAAGTCGATGTATTTACAGAGAACTAAGCCTCTGAATCACAATTGAGCCTTATGGCGCAGCGGTTGATGATAGGTCAGCTTACCTTCTGTTTTCTTAACGGCAGGCCGACTTACCTATACCAGTTATTGACACGCTTCCAAGAGGATTGGATATTGTTAAAACAAGGGATGGAGTTGTCGGGGTAAACTTAGGGCAGATTGTCAATACACCACATGATAAGGGCAAATTCAGAAGGAATAAAATCCCGCTACAGCATTAACAAAACAATCAATTCCGAAGATTACTCATGACACTAACGATTTCCAAAAACGCTTTATCATTATTACATCCAAACATATAACATACAAAGTATTTGATTTTAGGCAATAGCAGCTTTATGTTAATGTTCAGTGTAAAAATACAAATATAATATTCAGTCGACGAGTAGGCCTACGCTGATCCTCTTAGTCATAGTCGAGTTGGAATGTCACTGAAGGCAAGCAACATTTTTTTCTCTATAAATTAAAAGACATAATATATTTTTAATAAGTGTTTTATTTTACTTAAAAATGAACGCCATTCAAACAGATGTATTTACTGTTTATATACTTTTCAGCTAACTCTTACACGATTACATAAGCACGTCTATATTCCAGAAATGTATACTTTACGTCTATATACCGTTTATTAATGAATCATAGACCAGCCAATGAACGAGTAGAGCAATGTATCGGCTACCAAGGAAAAAAAGAAATTGAACACATCACCACTCACCAACTATATACTTTTATACCTATAACATATTGACAAGTTTATTCATTATTTATAATGTAAACATTTAATGACAGTTTTAAGTCAACACCATCCGCAAGCTGAGTTCCGTGCAATTCTTGCGCAGTTAGCTCTATCCGGGACAGCTTTTCTCTTTATCTCACGGTTCTGAAAAGCATAATGTGGGCGTATGGAAGTTATACGCGTATATTTATTAACGGCCGTTTTGCTTCCGACTTAATCAATCTGTTATAGGCCAACGAACAGAGTAAAATTATATATAAATACCTCTATAAAAGACATGTTAAATTAGCTTAAAAACACAAGGTTATATCATTATAAATCAACGTTCAACGTGTACGTAGATACCAAACCTTCATTTAAAGATGCACGTTGATTGGTAGCGTGTATTGTATATGCGAATCACTCTGTTTATTTGTAACCTGTACCCATGTGAATTGCGATGAACACATTTAATCAATCTGTGTAGTTAGTACGAGAGGTAACGGATAATGAGATGTGAACGAGTACAGAGGAACAATGTGGTTTCTGTCTTTACAAGTTATTTAACACGTCAAAGTAGATAAATGGTTTTCGCCTTAAGTTGATGTCCATCTGTTTGCAAAGCAGCCAACCGATGAGCTTGGTAAAACTTGAACATCTTCTCATCATACAAGAATCTCAATAGGATGTAAAACTTACCGCAAATACATCAGGGAAGACAAGCCATTTATCAAAATGGCGATGTGTTGTCGGTCATGTCGTACAGAAGTTCAGTTCATGCAGGGTGATTTTGTTCCTGTAACTTTCTATCGTAATGTTTTTTATTATTAAAATATGTAAAACGAAATATAAGTTAAAAAGCTGTTTCACTTACATAATATCGGAGTTGCATCCCGTAGATCTTTAATTAATAAATTATTAATCAATTATTATTTTGATGGTTTGATGGTTTTGATTGTTATTGCTTGTTTGGTTACGCGATGGCTATAGGGTTGCTTCACTCATACAACATGGTCCAATTCAATATGATTAGGCAACCGCCCTAGAAACACCACAGCAACAAATAGTCACAAGACATGAGTCACTCGGGGCCCTATAAAAATTACATGTGGATTCGTATTGCGCCTTCACTTTTGGTGTATTACCCCCTCCCCATCATTTATACACACCCGGCTCTCAGTAATTGTACCCTCAAAATAGAAATAATTTCAATTCTAGGGAAACCGGTTTGTTTAACACGAGTGGACTATAAGATAGGTGCGAGATGTCTTCTCTTTAGAAAAGTTTCAACACATCTCTTTGGTCAGATCTAAAATTAGTGGAAGCTGCTACAGTTTGTTGACTTCAGCTTTGACTACAGAACATAGCTTCTGCTTTGAAGAAAATAGTATAAAGCTTGGAGTGTAGGGTTGCTTTTATAGGAGTTTTACTTGTGATCCTAAAAGCATAAACATTTCGTGCCACGCAAAATAGAAATAGCTGTAAATGTCACGTTCTAAGCTGATTTTTGATCTCCTAAAAA
>JARFOD010003160.1:0-11750 GCA_031763545.1 Mopalia muscosa | reverse complement strand
AAGCAGATTTGTTTGTGATGTTCTGTATTTGTGTCCGTCGTCATATAAGTGAAATACCCTTGAGTATGATGTTAAACAACAAACAAACAAACAATGTACAGTTGTTATGGACACCTGTACACTTGATCTTGACTATACCTATGTGTACAGGTTTTTAAGCTTGATAGAGGACTTGTTAGAAGGAGCTGCCTTTTGTCCAGGGGCTGGTTGCTCGAAAGAGGATTAGTGGCTAACACCAGATTAAGTTGCTAACAGCAAACTAGAGATCATGGTATAACGTCATCTAGTAGTGTATTGTATTTAATAACGCTTTGAGCAATCAGTTGCCCTGGTGCTTTCAGAGCTAAATAGGAACAGGAAGCCGATTCCTTTGTGTTGTCTGTATGGCCGCCTGTTATTGTCCTGTATTTGTCCCCTCTCGTCTTTGTTGCTTGTGGTGCCGAGGATGGTTTCTTTCACCTTTTGGGCTGGCACTTCATCATATAGGTGAAATACCCTTGAGTACAACGTTAAACCCCAATGAATGAAACAAATAAACAAATCCCCTGGTGCTCTAGGAGCAGGTGTCAACAAGAAGCTGATCTGTTTGTGGTGCCATTGTATTGCGTCATGGGATTATCCTGTGTTGTCTTTGTTTGTTGCCAGTGGTATCTGGATGGTTCCCTTCACCCATTGTGTTGCCACCCTGTTATATGAGTGAAATAACATTTAGTATGACGTTAAACCTAACTGAACCAAACATAGAGTTTTAACTGATCGTCATCTGTCACCTCTCTTTATATCAGAATGATTTAAAGTCAAGAAAGAACAAAAATCAACACAAATCATAGTCAAATTATACACCTTACCAAATTATTAACACTACTGCTATAACATTTAGGCCCGCGACTGTGGCTTAGTGGTAGCGCTCGCGCTTCCTAACCCTACTCCAATTTACTGTTCACGGGATGGAGTCCCTCTGTTGACCAACAGGTATATGAGTGAGTCACATGATATGGCTCTGGCAATAGGGGGATGGTTTTTACAGGGTTCCTCCTGATTTTCCGCCATGACAAGGAAAGGAACAGTGTGAAGTTGACAATCCGTTGTCATATAAGTGAAATACCCCTGAGTACGACTTTAAACCCCAAACAAACAAACAAACGCTGTTACATTTTGGTAGAATTCCCGTTTTGTGCTAGAAGCCTTGTGTTGCCGCTGTACATAAAATGTATGGTTGACTTGTAATGCCATGTCTTATTTATAGTTTTCTAGGAGATACTAAATATAATAGTTCCATGTACTCTAAATCTTAACAGTGTAAAACAGAAATGTACTAACATACATCAAATGAGTTCCTTTCCAACTGACCCACATCGTTTTAAAAACAGATTTTCTGTGCTACGCCCTCGGTCGTGACTTATTGGTTAGCGAGTGCTCTTTCTAATCCTACTTCGCTGTACCATTCACAGGATCGACCATCATATATGGCGGGGATGATTTTTACGAGGTTTCCTCCAGGTTTTCCACTGTTACAAGGCTAGGTGCCGTGTGAAAAGGACAATCCGTCGTAATATTATTGAAATACCCTTGAGTACGTTGTTAAACGTCAAGCAAGCAAACAGACGAACAGTCTTCCTGTGGCAATGTTGTCTATATAATCGAGCATGTTGTCTTTATTTAAAACGTTTAAATCTTTACAACGTTCAAGTGTTCAGGTCAGAGATCCAAAACGGGACCTCGGCCAGGAAAGCCGGTCCGATCACATCATACACCATCACGTCGTTTTCCAGGGGATGGCCCTTCACAGAAGGCCACGATATGTGACATGGCCATGTCTCGAGATCGGTCTGAGGCGTAGTACAGACACTATTGACCGCACACGACCGTGGTGTGACGTTATAACGTCTGCGTATTCTACATCCAACGGCGTGGGTCAACCACCGCGTGATAACGGTCAAACAACATTGCCACCCAATATTCACCAGGTCGATCACAAGGGTCCGTATTCAAGATATACCCGACGTGTGGGTGTAGCTCTATGATTTTTTTCTCTAGGCTGTCTCGCTCATGAATATATCTTGGAGGTGTGTGTGGTTATGGTAAATGTCTGAAAGTCACACAGGATCTAGCGGTTAAGATCCACTTCAATCACATTGTCGAATTGCGCCTAACAAAGCATGTTGATCTTCTTGGGAATTGGGGTTCGGAACTCCATCTCCAGGCGGGGGTCGCCTTTCGGAATGGAGATAAGAATGGGGATAAACTCATCGTCGCTGTGTAAGTTGGGGGATAGGTCGACACAGAACAAAGTGTACCCACCAACCTCTCAGCTCGTGGCTGGAGTGGTCGTTCCTTTCGTCGCGGTAGGCCTTCCCCACACCCGTAAATAATCTAAAGTGCAACCGCATTTACAAGTTGTCGTTGAAACGTGGTGTTAGGGTTTGTGAAGGAATTTGGCGACCGTTCATGTGTAACACCAGGTAGTTCAATGCCATATGTTGACTTTGAAGGTGTTTTCGCTTTAAGTACTGTCGAAGGCTGTGTTGCCCACCATGCCGAGCATGAGCTAGACGTTTCGGTAACTCACTCAGGAACAAATATTGTTCGTGTTTGGCCTTGGGGGCGGCGAAGTACTTGGTGAGCACGCCTCAAATTGGGTTTTTTTCCCCAAGACCGTGACATGGGTGAGTTTGAAAGGTGGGCTGATTTGTACTTTGCGAACGTGCATTTGGACGACTTCATAACCGGGCTCTTCTTGGTTGATTAGTAAGCGTAAGGCGTCTTTGGCAGTGTTGAGCCGCACTCGCACGGTGACGTGGTTGAGGAGATACCGGTCGTGACACCCAATCGACTTTTACCCGTGCGTCTCATGTCATGGACATAACATTGGTACATGTAACCGTTGTTGCTGTTGAACTTGCCAGCCTTGTTTTTGTACCAGGGGGCTATGACTGGTTGAGAGCCTTTCGCCTCGCAGCCGAAAGACAGTAAGATTTCGATGCAAGCCCAGTATGGGTAGGTTTTGGTAGAGGCACTCACCAACTTATCGATCAATTAGCTGACAACGACCTGCTGCCATAGATTTTGTAGCCACATGTTCGTGGCTCCACCGTGATCCTCGTGATGCTCCTCCATCAAATCCGAACCTTCTCACAATTTTTGCTTCGACCTTCAAGAAGGTGTTGGTCAAGTTCATTTACGTACTGGTGTCATTGTTGGTAATACGGAATTCCACAGGTCCGCCATGGCACGTTTCACACTGATTCATCACCAAACTGCCCTGGGTAGGTCGCGGAGCCCACAAATCAAACTCATTGTTCATCCTGTCACAGGTCTTTGGTTGTACCAACGGCATGCCGTTTTAGCTGAAGATATCGGGTTGAATCCTTCACTGTGGTCTCGTTGAAGGGCGTTCGACTTACACCGGAGCCTGTTGAAGGACCTTTTATAGCCTGCCGAGTCCGAGGTGTTGAGCGTCATAGCGTGGTCGTTGGCCTTGTCGTTTGGCTTGGGTGATGAGTTGTTGGGCGGATTCTGTTGCACGTCGTTTCATGGCCTGTTTGGGACGCCCTATACCGCATACCTATACAGTCAACGGTAGTGCCTTTTGCCTTTATGAAATAACCATTTTGGGGTTTTACATACTATCCTTAAACGTTGTTTACACTAGTTTCACGTGTATAGGCACCATGGCAAAGAACAACATTAAGGGTAGCTCGTCATGGCTTATGTTGAGTTTACTGAAACCTTGTTTTTATAATATTATTTTTTTCAATTGTCTTTATTGTTTTTCACCTGTGCTATTCTTCTTGTCTGTGTTTGGCATTGTACAACAACCATGACATTTCCTTATTTAAGACTAAAATTTTAAATTCCGATTTGAGTTGTAATTTGAATGACAAATTCAAGAAATAAATTACTAAAAAAAATTTTTTTTTAAATCTGGAACGTTGAAGCAATCTTCATGAAGAAGAGTAGTTCAATTATCTGCCTCGTTCATATTCAGACCAGGGGCCCGTTTCACAGAGCTATCTTAGCTTTAATACGCAAAACGTAATTTCTATGACGATCAGTGTTGAAGATATAGTGTTGCCATAGCAGTTACGTTAAACGAAAGCTAATATCGCTTTGGGAAACGAGTCCCCGGGGCTTATAGGCATGTTGTACTAGGATATTGTGGCAGTGGGTTAAAATTCATTTAGAATTGGCAGAAACTAACCATGACGGATCAGCGGCTATTTATATTTACAAATATATCCGCTGCTAAAAGGCTGTGGTTTTGCAGAGGATGGCCAAAACAGGTTGGCCAGATTTGAAAAACAACTTGGTCCTCAACCAATCAAAGAATGTGTGAAGATTGAGACTAGAATCAGCAAAAAGATGATTTTCATTGGCTGTTCACAAGTGAACCCTATTCTCAGATTCTAGCAATTCTCGCAAAACTTACTTTCTTTTTTCAGAGGCTTCCAAGATAGGATTTGTATATTATTAATTTGAATGGATAGTTCAATGAAATAATCCCCAAAATGAAACAAAAGAACAAAGTTAGGTATATTGAAGCAACCTTCATGAAGAAGAAGAATTCACTTCTCTGCCTCATTCACTTTCAGAGCTGTGTAGTGCCGCGAAAACTCGACCGATGTCTTTGCTGTGACGTTCCTTTTAGGACGCTAGGAGACACGTTTACAAAAAAATTTTATGTAACAGAGCATTTTTCAACGTCAAAGTCATTGCATAACATGGCTTGACATCCGGCTCGGTCATTCACACTGTCCTTACCCCGCCAACGTCAGTTCTAGAATTAATTAAATCCCTTCTTTTTAAACCGCCGACCCAAGACACCCATTCTCCGATTCTCTAGAATGAGACTAGAAACAGCAAAAATATTATTTCATTAGCTGTTCCAAGATTCTAACAATTCTCGCGAAACGTGCATTCTTTTATCCGATGCCTTAAGTAAATAAAAAAGATTTGTATGTAGCCGGTCGTTAGTAAAAGTAATGGAAAAGTCTGTGTTGATCAGATCAGTCTTATAATGGGACTGACATATCTACCATGGACCAAAATAGCAGATAGCGTCTACGCGTACCCTCTTTCTCAGAGGTTCCAGGGCTTACTCGGCACCTGGACATTGGTATTTCAGGCTACTATATATTGGTTGCAATAGTTCATTTTAAATCTTATAACCGAAAAATTGAATGCTTATCAGTACAGGATTTACAGTCTCGAAACTTCACTGCTCAAAATAGGCCAGATTGCTCCTCCGTAATTCCTAACTTTCATAGCTACCAGCACTTACATCTATTTTGCCCATTCGTCGCTTGTCCTCCACACGCCACTCGTCACCAACCTCTACGCCACTGAAAATCGAACTATTATAGATCGATACTTATCGATTATTAAGAAGAGACAACATAGATACCGATCATATGTCTGCCCGTATGTCAGTCCGTCCGTCTATCTGGTACTTTTAACGCGGTTTCTCCCCGCTTTGCCATTATATTTTAAAGCAAGAAACAATGAGAAGTGGACAATCCGTCATCATTCAAGTGAAATGCACCCGAGTACGAAATTAAACCGCTATCAAACAAACAAACAACATTTTCTCATCGGCTATAAGCAACTAATTTGTAGATATAAACAGCCGTTGATTTACGAGCGTATAGGGTAGATGTTGTGTAACCCACGGGCGGGTAAAGAACTAAAGATGCATGTTAATCATTTTTGCCGGATAGAGACGGTAATGAATGGTCAAATGAGACGGTCAAACACTGAATTGCTGAAAACACGAGTAAGTTTATTTTAATATCACAGGAAAATCCACAACTTGGCGCGATTTCCAAGTGCGGGAAAAAAAGTCATTACTTATTTTTATCATAAAATATGTAAACTCGGGTGGAGTATATTTTCCCCCGTGTTAGGCAGCCAAGGATACGATTTTTTTCAGAAAAGCCGTCGAATGATTGACTATAACCATAACACTATCTCGGAGAAAATTCATTTTCCCCGTGTTACACTTATGACGACAAAGAAATTATTTTATAGACACAGACAATTTTTTTTAATTTAAAGTGAAAAAAAAAAAATAACCCCAAAAAACAACAAACAAAAAAAACAGCAGATTTATGGAGTAGGTGCTAAATATATATCCTATACAGTATGTTTTAATCTCCTCCCATCGTCTCCTAGTTTTTCTATTTTGAACATCCAGACGGCTTGAGATCGAAAGGTCATTCGGACCAATGTTGACAATTACATTCAGTTTCATTTGAACAACATGACAAAATTGTAGGAGAAATCGCTATTTCTAGATTTCAGAAATATTCGTTTAACCTGGGATGAGTACGTAGAGGGATTAGAAACGCTGCTAGCCTTGGAATCAACGAACAGTGAATGTGTTACTCGGCTAGATTGTTCCAAACCATACATTCCACTTGTGTAATAACTTTTATTGCCGGAGCTGCAATCAAACTTGAAAATATGCTATGAGCAACAGTTAGGCCTATATCCAAAATAAATAATCTGAAGGAAAATTAGAAAAAAATAAACAAAAACAAAACAGTGTTTCGCTTAGTTAAAAATTTTCAAGAATAAACATATAAATAAAAAATGGTCGCTACGGAAGGCTTTATGTAATTTCATTTATTAGGCCAATATGCTGGAGTCGGCTGGTGTGTTCTATTCACTTTTATGAACCCGCAGGGGTTCTAATCTTTACTCAGCTTGCAGCCATAAACTGCCTCCTTCCCCAGCGCCTTCAAGATGACAACCTGCCAAAACAAAATTATCAATAAATAATTAATGCAAATTAAAACCATTTCGCTTGTTGACCTTAATATTACAAGCATGATGCTGTAACATATGGATAACATGATTTAATCATATCTACATGAATAGGTATTGCATCTGTTTATAAAAAACAAGTATACTTCTCCGGGTGCACGAGGCAAGCAAACTTATATCTTTAAGAGTGAACAATGGGAAGAGCATTGCTGATGAAACTTTCTCCTCAATACAAAATATATCTATAGGAGTGAACAGTGGGAAGGGCATTGGTGTGGAAATTTACAATAAGCATGTTTACGGGATCAGAAGAGCAATGAACCAACTGTATAATGTGGGCTATCCACAGTTATTTAGCTATCCTCGGAAAAGAGGTATTGATAATATCAGATATTTTAGATGTACAGATGCCAGTGCTTAAAGCCGAAGAAAGAAATTGATGATGTTCGATATTTTAGCAGCCCCAGTGCAATTGGTTTACATTTGAAATACATATTGATGGTGTCCGATAGTTTAGCTGTCCCTGTGCCAATGCCTTACGAAGGAAACACAGATTGAGAGTATGCAGTATTTATAGCAGTCTCGCTGCCATTTGTTTACACCAAAAACAGCGACTGTTAGTCTTTGATATTTAAGCGGTTTCTGTTCAAGTGTTTTACGCCAGAGATAGATATCGATAGTTTCCCGTATTTTAGCTGTTTCTGTTCCAGTGTTTTATGCAAGAGACAGATATTAATAAGAGTCCCGTATTTTAACTGTTTCTGTTTGAGTGTTTTATGCCAGAGACAGCTATTGATGGTGTCCCGTATTTTAGCTGTTTCTGTTTCAGTGTTTGATGCCAGAGACGGATATAGATAGTGTCCCGTCCTTTAGCTGTTTCTGTTCCAGTGTTTTTTTTTTATGCCAGAGACGGATATAGATAGTGTCCCGTATTTTAGCTGTTTCTGTTCCAATTTTTGAATGCCAGAGACAGATATTGATAGTGTCCCGTATTTTAGCTGTTTCTGTTTCAGTGTTTTATGTGTTTTATGCCAGAGACGGATATAGATAGTGACCCGTACTTAAGCTGTTTCTGTTCCAGTGTTTTATGCGAGAGACAGATATTATTAAGAGTCCCGTATTTTAACTGTTTCTGTTTGAGTGTTTTATGCCAGAGACAGATATAAATAAGTCCCGTATTTAAGCTGTTTCTGTTTCAGTGTTTTATGCCGGAGACATATGTTGGTAAAATCTCGTATTTTAGCTGTTTCTGTTTTAGTGTTTTATACCAGAGACAGATATTGATAGTGTCCCGTATTTTAGCTGTTTCTGTTTCAGTGTTTGAGACCAGAGACGGATATAAATAGTGTCCGTACTTTAGCTATTTCTGTTCCAGTGTTTTATACCAGAGACAGATATTGATAGTGTCCCGTATTTGAGCTATTTGTGTTCCAGTGTTTTATGCCAGAGACGGATATAGATAGTGTCCCGTACTTTAGCTGTTTCTGTTCCAGTGTTTTATACCAGAGACAGATATTGATAGTGTCCCGTATTTTAGCTGTTTCTGTTTCGGTGTTTGATGCCAGAGACGGATATAGATAGTGTCCCGTACTTTAGCTGTTTCTGTTCCAGTGTGTTATGCCAGAGACAGATATTGATAGTGTCCCGTATTTTACCTGTTTCTGTTCAAGTGTTTTATGCCAGAGACGGATATAGATAGTGTCCCGTACTTTAGCTGTTTCTGTTCCAGTGGTTTATGCCAGAGACAGATATTGATAGTGTCCCGTATTTTACCTGTTTCTGTTCCAGTGTTGTATGCCAGAGACGGATATAGATAGTGTCCCATACTTTAGCTGTTTCTGTTCCAGTGTTTTATACCAGAGATAGATATTGATAAAATCTCCTATTTTGGCTGTTTCTGTTCCGGTGTTTTATGCCCGAGACAGATATTGATAAAATCTCGTATTTTAGCTGTTTCTGTTCCAGTGTTTTATGCCCGAGACAGCTATTGATAGTGTCCCGTATTTTACCTGTTTCTGTTCCAGTGTTTTGTGCCAGAGACAGATATTGATAGTGTCACGTATTTTACCTGTTTCTGTTCCAGTGTTGTATGCCAGAGACGGATATAGATAGTGTCCCGTACTTTAGCTGTTTCTGTTCCAGTGTTTTATACCAGAGATAGATATTGATAAAATCTCGTATTTTGGCTGTTTCTGTTCCGGTGTTTTATGCCCGAGACAGATATTAATAAAATATCGTATTTTAGCTGTTTCTGTTCCAGTGTTTTATGCCAGAGACAGATATTGATAGCGTCACGTATTTTACCTGTTTCTGTTCCAGTATTTTATGCCAGACATATATTGATTGTGTCCCGTATTTAAGCTGTTTTTGTCCTAGTGTTTTAAGCCAGAGACAGATATTGATAAAATCTCGTATTTTGGCTATTTCTGTTCCGGTGTTTTATTCCAGAGACAGATATTGATAGTGTCGCGTATTTTAGCTGTTTCTGTTCCGGTGTTTTATGCCCGAGACAGATATTGATAAAATCTCGTATTTTAGCTGTTTCTGTTCCGGTGTTTTATGCCCGAGACAGATATTGATAGTGTCCCGTATTTTACCTGTTTCTGTTCCAGTGTTTTATGCCAGAGAAAGATATTGATAGTGTAGCGTATTTTAGCTGTTTCTGTTCCAGTGTTTTATGCCCGAGACAGATATTGATAAAATCTCGCATTTTGGCTGTTTCTGTTCACGGGTGTTTTATGCCCGAGACAGATATTGATAGTGTCTTGTATTTTAGCTGTTTCTGTTCCGGTGTTTTATGCCGGAGACATATGTTGATAAAATCTCGCATTTTGGCTGTTTCTGTTCCGGTGTTTGATGCCAGAGACAGATATTGATAGTGTCGCGTATTTTAGCTGTTTCTGTTCCAGTGTTTTATGCCAGAGATAGATATTGATCGTGTCCCGTATTGAAGCTGTTTCTGTTCCAGTGTTTTTTTTAGGCCAGAGACAGATCTTGATAGTGTCCCGTATTTTAGCTGTTTCTGTTCAAGTGTTTTATGCCCGAGACAGATATTGATAAAATCTCGTATTTTGGCTGTTTCTGTTCCGGTGTTTTATGCCCAAGACAGATATTGATAGTGTCCCATATTTTGGCTGTTTCTGTTCCAGTGTTTTATGCCCGAGACAGATATTGATACAGTCCAATATTTTAACTTTTTCTGTTCCAGTGTTTTATGTTAGAGACGGATATTGATAGTGTCGCGTATTTGAGCTGTTTCTGTTCCGGTGTTTTATGCCAGAGACAGATATTAATAGTGTGCCGTATTTTAGCTGTTTTTGAGCTATAGCTTTACATCATACTGATATTATATTGTACATCTTAATGCATCTAAATTAATGTTAAACTCATAAAACAATGACAGTTAAAGGTTGGGTCAAAAATAAATAGTGATATTCAAACAAATTATTAAAATGGAAAACATATATATTTTACCCCAGCCGCATGAACAAATAATCCCCTTTCCCGGAAAAGGGTAAATAGTGCATCCGATTACAAGGCCATAGCATATTATTCGCGTCAGTACGTTACTTACGTTGACGTTGTCACCGGCGTCAAACTTCTGACGTATTTCCTCTCCCAGTGGACCGTCAGGCAGCGCCAAGTGCGTTACCAGAAGTCCGGAGTCGTCCATCAAGGACAAGTATCCCTCATAACCAACAGAAACCAACTATTGGTAAACAAAGACGAGACTTTAGGCAAGAAAAACACATGCAGGTATGGTAAAGGAACTTCATAAACTAAATTAATAGGTCTCTTATTTAATTGTAGCTAATTGCACACCTTTGAAAATGGACATGTACCAGGACATTTACCTGTGGACAGCTCCAAGGGCGTCTAACTGTCCTCCCAACCCCTATCCCCCCTGATATCTTGCCCACTACCCCATCGCCTTACCGAAATACCCTACGTATATTAACTCTCCGAGTATCTTCTCCAACACCCCCTCCCTTCACTGGGATCACCCGGCGTAGGGCATTTTCCCTTGTGTGACGAATCCCTACATATATTTATTCTTCGTTTTTCTCAGTAAGGGATTACCATCTGTAAGACATATCCCCACATATCCGGATATCTTCAATAATATCTCGCCGTCCCAAAATGTATCTCCATCCGCATAGGACATTTGCACACTGTAGGACATATCCCTCGGATGTATTTCCATCGTCCTCAACCTCCCCCTACCCCCCCTGAACTCCATTACTGAAAGTTAAGAATAGATATATGCAACATGTGGGAAAGAACTATAAGGTATATCATACGCACCGTGTTTGCTGGTAAATAAACCCTTAGTTAAAGCGATGCTCTTGGCTGCAACAACCCCTATATCCCTTGAAAGGCTACCGTTCAACATTCTTAAATATGAAATCGACATCGTTTCTTCGACTAATAAAATCACCTAAGGTTACAAGTCTAACCTACGTCCACTGGTAGCTGACATTTTGGGCGTGGCCAACCCTATTCATGACGTCACGCGACTAACACTCTTGTGTCTTACGGACTGTCAAAGGTGAATTCTGCTATAAAAAAGTCAACTCCTTAAGTCTCGTGACGTAACCCCGCCTCCTCCCCCTCCTAGTGCTACAAGACAGATATTTGATTGGTCAATATTTGTGGACTTCTTCTCTGTTCAGTGACTAACTTACCAGCATCTCCACTTTCTGTATTTCGGGCACCTCAACGTTCTGATGGGCCGGGTGGATGTCGTCGTATTTCTTCTTAGTGAAAACATCTAATCCCACAATGTGAATCTGTACAAGCCACACAAATTAAACACACTTAACACCCATTCTTTGATTGATTGATTGATTGATTAGATTGATTGACTTTTTCGATTAAGTGGTTGATTGATTAAATGAGTGATTGATTGATTCATAGATTGATCGATGAAAGGGAGGATGGATGGATGGTTGATAGATTGACCGTCACAACTTAAAATGCTCAAT
>JARFOD010003149.1:0-11751 GCA_031763545.1 Mopalia muscosa | reverse complement strand
TGTTCCATAACACATATGTGGAAAACGTTTGTTATTTGATGCTTTTATGGACTATTTCCAAAAGTCCTATTCAATCACCTCAACCTCACACCCTGAACCTTACATCTCTAACATGACGAATAAAAAGCCCATTTTTTATACTCCTCTGAGCCCCAAAACGTGATGTTTGTCAACACTTGTTCCACAGCCCATTCCGCACATAAATTATGGCAAGCAGCATTTGAGTATTGTGCGTAAAAAACAACAGTTTGCTACAAGCCGTTCTAAGCTTATCGATCAAAGGAAATTCTGTGCTTCTGCATACTGGATAGGACTACAACCTGCGTATCAAAGGGACATAAATCAGCTTATCAAAGGGACATAAATCGGACAGACTTGAGAGCAGTGAAATGAATATGAAAGGGATAAAGCTACAAATAAAAGGTCTGTCTAGCTCATTTTTCGCACGGACAAGAAAGTGTCTTTGTATAAAATAAAGCAACAAACACAGTAATCTATTCAATCAATTGGTTTCCTTTGTGAAAATGATGTTAGGACAAATGCTTTCAACCTAAATGTGTAGCTTTAAAAGTAACATACCACTGTCTGGAATCGAGCTCTCTTTCTTGCCGCTTCAGAAGCCATATTCTACAAGGAATATGATTCGAGAGTAGGAATTACATATCGTGGTGGCAACAAAATTTTTAACAAAGAAATTACAAGTGATTTCACCCTTATCCTAAATGTGAAGTTTACAAAGGTTTTTGCTAATAATTCGGCTAATGAACAATTGTGACTAGGGCAATATTATCACAGGTTCTAATAATTTGCTGGTTGTATTTTCTTTAGAGATTATTCAGTTACCATTGAGAAACAAGTAGTCTATTTCCATTTAGATTGTATTCGCTTTAACACTTAAGTCATATTTAAGCAGAAGGCTAAAACACCAAGTTTGTTTTGTTTCTTAATGTCTATGACGTACCAGGCGGTGTCTGAAAAATCTCTTATCTCGTTATTTAAATATAAAGCAATTTCTGAGGCAATGTCTAACGCCCCACATTTATGAGTCCAACAGGTAAACGAATGCGACTAAGGATATCACGTGAAGTCCATTGATAGAACATCAGTGGCCATTAGCCCAAGGAATTATACACATACGGTATGCTCGTGGGCCCAGCGACAACGATACCGTTATACACATTATGAAACATGTTTTCAAGCTAATGTCCATATGCCGACCTTAGGTATATGAGGGGAGGGAGTGGAACGAGAAAGCTCCGCCAATCGCCGGGATGGTTTAGATAAGGATTCCTCCTCACGTTTTTATAATGTACAGAATCGGAATTAGTAAACCCGTAGACAAATGAGGGTAATACGACACTGAATCCCAAACAAACAACCAGCATAACTGTATCTTCGTACACAACAGTTTTCATTTCATTAATAAACGACCATGCCTGAAATTATGCTCTCAAGTTATACGATTAAACTAAATCCATATACGATATAATAGGCTGATTGCCATTCATGCCGTGTAATATCATAAACCAACAGAACATTTTAAACTATGTCCCCGCGTTATTGTGCTGTAATTATACAGCTTGTCAAGGAGAAACATACGCGTTACGAATTATCTGTGTACAAATATGAAGTTCTAATTGTCATACTGATATCTATCGATAGCTTTCTGCCTAATTGATGTTTTACATTCAGTCTGTCACGTATTCGCCTGCATAGTAAAATGTAATGAATGTTTGAAAATCAACCTTGCAATGGATAAATGTAATCTCAATAACGTCTAATTATTATATCATTGTTTGTCTGAGTTGTTATCAGTGTACAGTCAGTTAATGTGTACACAAGCAGTCTATACTAGTGTAATGTATATGTCATAGCTAGATTTTAGGATTTACCCTTGAATTAAAATTGAAGTGGTAGCGACTGCGTTTGCTAATCCTCCTTCGTTATACTGTTCACAGGATCGAGTTCGTCTGTCGACCCTCGGATATATGCGTGAGTCTCCGACAATCGCGGGAGTCGTTTGTACGAGGTTTCCTCTTGGGTTTCCACCGTAACTAGGCAAGGAATTGTGTGAAGTGAATAATCCGTCGTCATATAAGTGATATGCCCTTAAGTTTGACGTTAAAACCTAATAATACGAACAACCAAATCAATTAAAATCATGCTGGTTCATGTTTAGCTCTTATCATTTGTTTTATTCATATGTTTAAAGCATTAGAAACACTCAATACAACAGGCATGATCAATGATGGATGCCATCGATAAGTGATGATATGTGATCATCCAACGCTCGCCAATTCCAAGACGACAGTCAGGTAGTTGGTGCTTTAACCCCGTTGCTTTGCTGAACATAATCGTGAGAGAAACGTTTACCCAGACTTACACATAAATTGATTTAGTGAAGAAAAAACATGATAATGTAGTTTAATTTCCTGGGTGTCTGCACGCTTTCATGGATGAGCTTGGTAGCCGGTTGCGTGATACCAGGCAACACAAGTTGACCAGAGAAAATCTGTTCGACGATGCGTGATTGGGCTTTTGTTGGGCTAGTCCGAAATTGAAGTAAAAATTGTTAGGAATCCGTTGAAGCAACACGCTTAATCAAAAATCACTTTGCAAAACCTTAAGAATAGTTAGTTTGGTGTACACGTCATGTAATATATAATGTTAATTATTACACCGGGCTTCGGGTTTATACTAAACCTAATCTTAATGCTGATTTTAAACCAAACATTATAGCTTTCCTAACCCTAAACTTAACCCTGACACTAAAATGGACACCATATATGACATGACAGACTCACTGTTAGTGAAGGTGTCTATCCGTTTCTGGGTTGCTGGGGCCTGATTTGTGATGACCATGCACATGTTCTCTTAAAGGCATATGTGTGGCCTTTCCAGAATTGAGGTCCAATCTCTGGCATTTACCGAACAAAATCAACCGAACATTTATGTACAGTCCTTTTGTGGTTGGGCTAATGTTTACCGTTACAGTTTGTGCCAAATTAAAGGATGCAAGAATGACATATGCCGAGAGTTGGTTCGTTTGTTTGTTTGATTGGATGACGGATCACCCACTCCACACTGCTCCTTGCACAATTAACATGGAAAACCGGGAGGAAACCTCGTAAAAACCACCACCGCGATTACCGAAGCCACATCGTGGGACTCTCGATGCTCTCGATCCCGTGAACGGTAAATCGAAGTACTGATCAGAGTGTGCTGAATGTACTTTAGCCGAATTTGTTCTGTGCAGATATTGTATCAGTGTTTCATTCGCTAAATTTGTTTTCTTTGAACTGTTTAAACGTGTACATTGTATAATTAATCGTGCAAGTGTAACAACAGCGAACTGCAATAACTAACTGACATCCTTAACCGGAGGCAAATTCCCGACTTCAAAAGTTGGGTAAGAACTTTTAATTTCGTTTACACCAACAGGAAAGCGTAAGAACGATTTATTCCATCCATCACACCTATTTGTAACTTTTTTAACGTGGACACGCAATTCATACGTAAAACTCATTTTGAACTTTATTGAAAATCACACATAATGTTTATTTTCCATCGGGTCTAATGTGTATGCGCTAACACCCTGCAAAGCTGTGACTGTTCTACAATCATTATTCTCTATTGCTCTATATGTCTGTCATCTGGAAGATCATCCGCAACACTAAGTTTAGTCTCTGGTCTGATTGTGCGATCCATGCATACTATGCTGCTTGTTTATATTAAAACACATCAATGTGTTATGATAGAATAAAGAGAACTAAGACACTATTCAGGTATTCTGTTTCTGAATTTGAATGAAGGGGTGCGGATTTACCACCTGACATACTGACACGCAAATTTGTTCAGGCGACACCGAGCATCGAATAACCGTCTGAGACGAAGTATGTTGGTCAAATGTTCTCTTTTAAAATCAGAACGCCTATGTACCTTTGTACACCTTTGTAATACCTTTGTATTTATTGCATAAATCCGGTTGCATCACCTTCGATGCAAGGTGAACCAGGACCTGAAATTTTATCGTTCAGCAGTGTCGGATTTAGTGGCCAGTCAGTTTGATTGAAATATTAAAATCGATCTTAATTGATGTCGTTTAAAAAGAAGAAAGAAAACAACAGCTCAGGCGTAAATAAATAATTTTTACTTTAAAAGTGTTTGCATGATAAGTGTCACATGATACTCTAAAAGGACTAGGATGCATCTCTATGTTATAAAGCTAGCATTCATTTAAAGCCGGGGAAAGCAAATATCGGGTGTATCGCAAATATTAAACTTTGTTAACCAATCGTACGGATACATGTTATGTTTTCAACGGAATGTTTTCAGATATAAGAATACAGGGTTCAAATAATTGCTAGTCAGATGCATGGGCGTCGACAAGTTTTCCCAAATGATAACCGCTATGGAAATGTACTATAGTTTACCTGAAAATATATTGTAAAATTAGTAGAGGAGTTTGTCCCAAGTATACTGTATTAACTTAATACAGTATACAGTATGCTTGGAACATACTCCTTTAACTTTAATACGTCACATATGTAATACGCGGCCAGACGAAGTGACTGCCGATTTGTTGGAGAATGTCTTTTGATTTGTGACTGGCGAGCGGTTGGTGTTTTCTTAATGTGTCAATAAGTACTGGGCATTCTCCGAGTCTTTGGTAATTGCAGAATGTGGTGCTATTAATTGCTGTCGAGTGAATCCGACGAAAAAATCAATGGGGCCGCCGAATTTCATACTTATACTATTTTTCATGGTTTACAGTCTTTTAAAAGTGTGTGTTTGTCTTATGATTACAATATAGATTGTAATCCCAAATTTGTCGGTGTGCCAGCGCAATGGTTGACGGACACCAGCCTTGACGTCGCCTACAAGAAACAAAGAAAAGACGGGAACATCAGAGGGCGCAAGTCAAATACATCACACACGTGCAGACCAGCAGATTTTTTACCACCTTGGTCACGGTAAGCTTCATGAAAACTGCTCGCCCAACATATAGGAGTTTCGGCAAATGCCGTGGAGTTAACAACGTATCAAAACACAATCCTGGCAATCAAATTGAACTGAAAGTAATAAATGTACATGGTATCGCGCTACATAGTATAATAAATCATAAAAACAAATATCAATTTCCCTTCTCCATCAGCAAAGCAATAATTTCCTGAATGAATCGCATAAAAAACGATTGTCTCCCAACAATGCAAATATTGTGAAAGACCGTGTACTCTTAGTAAATCTGAACAAGCCATGAATTCCAAATTGAATGACCATCGTTGCAACATTAAACTATATAGAATCAATTAGAACATTGAATAAGGTAAATGTCAGACAGGAAGGTAAGTGCTAAACCACAGATTGGTTTTGAATGCAATGACAAAGGCTATACATAGAGGGCCTAATTGAAACAAACAGTACATGTTATGTTCCCTAATGTATGAAATATGAATCGATATATCGGTATCAATAGTCATTTGGTAATTGGATGCGGCCTCATGTATAGAGTGTCACGTAAGTAGAATTCTGTTGTTCCGCTAATTAGACTTGCAAATACCTGTAGCATTTTTTTCCACAAATTAACATGGAGTGTCTTAGTTTTCTATTGACTTTCCATAGACAGATCATAAAAAGCGAATCTCACGTGATCCGCTAACCCAAAGAGGACTGTAACTAAGGCCATTATGCACGATCGTACATGATGTCAACATGTACTGCTTGACTACATAATTACCCAAATCTTTTTAAAAACACAAGTTTCATATATTGATCATAGCATATTTGTTTTGCTTGCTTGTTTGAATGGTGTTTACTTCTTTCACTCACATGCTGGCGTGGCAGCCCATTTGGCGAAGGAGACCATCCTAACAATTCTAGCAACAAACAAAGACAAGCCAGGACAAAAACATAGCAATCTCAGGATACAATAAAACAACATCAAAACACGGCCAGTCGACGATCTTCGTTGATTTTTCTTGGCTCTCATAGCTACCGTACGCCATACGCCGATCTGTTTCTGATGCTTTTTTGTGGTTACGTCCTTTGATTGTCTTAAGTCAGGTCTTGTCTTTTTTTTTAGCTGCTAGTGGCGTTGATAGTGGTTTATTTAACCATCAAAGATCGTCATTTGACTTTAAGTGCAGCGTTAAACCCCAATCGAACACACCATACAATGTCCGAAGTCATTGAGCACCGTTTGGCCCATTATCGCGGTATAACACTAGTAGTCTATCATAAAATGTAGCCTCGTTTAGAGATAGAGTGCACATAACGGTGTAGTTTCAATATTTTTCCTCTTACCGGCTAAAATATATTCAATTAGCACTCTCCAAAAATATTTGATATACTGAACATCCTGACACATTTTATGTGCAAAAGTCTTGTTAAAATACGAAAATACGGTCTAAGTATTTGTTGCGAATCCACCATTTCTCTCTTACACCCTAATTGTAGGCTAATCTAATGAAAAGATACACAAGTTATTACATTGTGATATTAAACCTATATTAAGCCGGTATAAAGTCTACTTAATTGAAGATATGAACCTTACTTCAAATCCCGATGAAATACACGAATTGGGGCCTCAGTTGCTAGCTTCCATAATGTATCCACATATATAAGCTACGAAAAACACCAAATAAAAACAGATAATGTCCATTTCCTGGTTGTCAGTCACGCGGTCTCGCTTTGGCGGTCTTCACGTGACACACAACCGCTTCATGAAGTATTACTGACGATGTGTACATGTAAGTTGCCTGTGAATAACACAACGTGTGAATGGAATGACTTTTCCATCTACCACTCAATTTCCGAAGCACTAACTATGTTGTAAGTTTAAAATTCGGTACGCAGTGAACGTCATATATGTGGACAAAAACTTCTTCATTTACGTGTCGAAATGTTTCACAATTCCTGTGATTGGAAAACGGTCTTTGAAATAAGATTGTCAAATCAACCAAGAAGCTGTTATTAATTTTAAAGCACTGTTGGCATTTATTTTGGCATAGTTATGCCCAAATGGAACAAGACACATGATTGGCTCTCATTTGTCCGTGAAGAAGAAAGGCTTATGCTTTCTGCAAGAAGTAATGCGCTCGTCGGACTACTCCGCCTAGACCATAAACCATTTTGGTAACAGAACTTCAGTAAAATTTTCAAGAATATTTTAAAACAGTGCCATAAAGAAAGAGAAAGGTTTGGTTTAATAAAGAATGTAAGGAAATATAAAATATTATCATAAGGCTTCATCACGATATAATAGTATAAAAGCAAAAGTACTTGAATGGATGCGAACAGAAGCTACAAATCGGCTACAAGTAAAATGCATTAAAATAGGCACAAACATGTACATTGATTGGCAATTTTAAAAACTAAAACATAAAGGATTACCGCAGATAGACTATAGGGCATTGGGTAAAAATATCTTCCTAAAGTAGTTTTTGTATTCTCCGCCATGTCACTACCCAAAATATGGCTTAAGATGTGGGCATTGTGTCTATTATCAGAATCCGGATAGTTCCAAACTCCAGAAGTGGAACACTTCTGAAAAAATGGAGACTTAACCTTAGGGGACGGGGACATTGTACTACCCACTCCCTACCACATTTCTGTTTGCCAGGTATACACATAATGTTTGATGTAAACAAAATTTGGCGGCTTTTCCTAAAACATTATAAGGAACAATTAGAAACGAAAGTTGAATACATTCGTCAATTCTTGTTGCCATGGTAACCAATAAACTTATTTTTTCTTCTTGATTTGAAAAAGTTTAAACTGTAACTACTGAGACTGATTTTTGTGTTTTTATTTCAGGAATCACATAATTATAATATTTCTTTCATGAAATACGACTCTAAAAACAGATTTTGTTTTTTCATTAAAAATGGCGCCAAAACAATAACAATATTTGAAAATATTATTAAAATATATTTTTAGATCCAATTTTGTTTCTAAAGTTAGGGCAATTATTATTGTTATAATTAATTACAACGGAAATCAGATCAGTTAACACATTTATACAGCTATTAAATTATATATCAGTTATATAAGGTATTGATAAGCCAATGAAATGAGGGTATCTTCAATGGAAATGTAAATACAAAATGGAAACCTAGGACCATCAAAAGTCTTTTAAAAGTAGTATATTTAGGATCCTTAAAGGTTATGATTACTTCATGGTACCAAATTCGTAGATATCGAGTTGCTCAATTATGTGTGGCAAAAATTATAGCAATTAGACCAATAATAAAGAAAGGGGACAGAGGGCGAAGGGAGCAGGGTGGAGCACAGAGCACCGTTGTACAACGTTAAAATAGGAAAAAATATCTCATCTATTGTTAATGCCAAACATGTAAGCCAAACATATGGGTGACGTCTATTTATAAACTGAAATGAATACAGATGCAAGACAACAGGCATTGAACCTTATTTTTTATCAGATCGCTGGGCGCATTCAAGTTTGACAAAAAACGCCTCTGCCGCGATTACTGTGTAGAACATTACGTACACACCTATACATGTTGGTTCCTTTATGGTTCTTTAGAGCAGCGGATGGTTCTATATGGAACCATTACGACTACAGCAGTTTTTTGGTATACAAAAAAGGGAGAAATACTTTAAACAGTTGCTGATTACTGTTAGGGTTCCATATAAAATCATAAAGGTCTCCACCATGAATGAAAAACCTTAAAGGGTTACACTAGAGCCATATAATTTAAAGGTTGTAAAGCACTCAACGTTTTGCAAAAATAGCAGAAATCCATAAAAAAAAAAAAAAAAAAAAAAGAAGATTATTCCTTCTTTTAAATACATTATCTTTCTGTTTTGGTGGACGACTATTTAAAAAAATCTAAGCGGATTTATTTGAGTAAGATTTTAGGAAGAGTTATTTTCAAAAGAACCTTATTAAGTAAGTTTGTCCCTCTGAGAATTTAGGAACCCAACTTTTATGATGGAAATCAGGTAAATTAGTATACGTTATTGTAAACCACTCACGTTTGATACAGTGGGTTTATTTGACTGGCTGGTGCCCTTTTTGTCAGAGCCATGTTGATATGCTTGCGGATGAGAATTCTATTTACTGGTACAATCTGAAAATGTTTTCGGAGTAAAATCTGATTAAATATTGGCCTACATCAGCCCAGGTCCACTGTGCTCCTTTAATTTGGTGTTAAAATCAATGATATGGGAAATTAAAAATAAAAAGAGTTTTGAGTGTGATACTTTTGCAAAGAGCAATACAAAAGCCTTTAGTCCTTGTTAACTTACGACGTACGGCTTTGTTTTAGTAGCACATTAACTATTAACGATATGGCCACAGTGCCATAATTAATTTGAGATGTAACATGATAGAGTTAGCTTTGTAAATAAAGCTAGGTATTTCTTCTCTTCATTTGCACGAGCATGCTTTTATTTTACAAGAAACGGGGATTGCGGGTATGGTTCAAAGGTTAACTTGAGGGATCACTGTCCATGGTTCGATGCGCCAATCATTGATTCGAGTCCCCTTTTACGTGAATACACCATTACACCTCAAACAAACATAGGCACCCGAAAAACAGATATCGAGGTCACCATTGCTCGTTAATCTGCAATAGATCTGCGTAACATATAATTTGAGAATTGTTATAGACGTATATGTGGCTAATATATTACCCGGCTAGTGAATACTTGATACTTATTTAGACCTAGTCTAAAGGCATCATCATCGTGGTTAGCTGAGGTTTATTTTTTTCTCAAATTAATGCCAAATACGACAATGTCAGGAGTACATCAATCATAAAATGACCAGTTAGATTTAAGTCCGACATACATGTACTCTTATTACCTTCAGACTGTCCTTCTGTATGCTTCACGAATACAAAATCCGGGTCTTGGGTGAGTATAAATGGTTCCTGTGGTGGAAGGTGAGACAAACTTACAATGGCGCCAAGCAGAACTATTATGGGGCTTTGTGATAATGTAAATATCGGTAGCTGACGAAAGATCTTGAAGCGACAGCCTTTAAGCAAAAGATTCGATAGTCTGAAGATTTGGAATGATTGTTTGTGACATCTTTTGTGAAGATTATTTATCGAAAGAGTTGTACGCACACCCAAGATAGGAGTCAACTGTTATACTCCATCATCTCTGTCCTTCGTATTTTACACCACTTCATGACCCCTTTACCGTTTGACTGTACCAGGAACAGAACTTTTAATCAAGGTCTGTCTCAGGTGAAGTTATGAAACACATTAAACAAAATCCCGAATGTCATTTATATATATTGATTCCCCCTTATTATATTGCTGTACTATTAATATAAGTCGCTTGTTTGGACTTTGAATTTGCTTGCTTCCATTCGTTTTAATTTAAATGGGTATTCTTATATTTCGATATTATTGTGTGTGCTTACCTTTTGATAACATATTTTGTAAATTATTATCTTGTTTGAATCGTGGTAAATCAAGTTTTCTTCATAGAGCTTTATTCCCGTCAAACCCTTTCTATTATACATACATACAATGCATACAGATTCTTAATTTTGTTTTTAATTCAATATGCTTAGGTGTGGAAATGTCGTAACCACACATACTTTCGTAATCTCCGGGAAATGTCATTTCTACATCTTCCCACTTCCCACCAGTTTACAAATTAAATGATCTGTTGTTACAATTCCTGTCTTACATACAAAGCAATTAAATGATATTTATTGATAACTTCTTTGAGAGACTTTTTGTTCCATATTAATTAATGGATTTGCTAATTAATTTACCTATCTTTTATTTTATTCAGATACATTTCTGAGGGAATTTTTTGACAGTGCGCGCTGGTTAACAACCAGTGGCTCTTTTTATTCTTTCATTTCCATATTGGTCTTATTCTTAAATTATAAATTTTTGTTTTTTGGAGACATGATACATCGGAGGGTTACTTACAACAAAGTTGATTATCAAAATGACAGTAGCACTTTTTGTATAAGAAAATGAAGTACCCGTAGAAAGACGCCATCGGTGATGATTTGGATAAAGTTATATGTTGGATTACTGAATGCCTTTGTATCGTTTTCGGTCTTCTATCTTTCTGGTTTTCTTTTTTGGTCAGTTTGTTGTCTCCCCTGTTCCCTGTTACACTGGCGCTCGCTGGTTATTCTGCAGCACGTTAATACATATGTTGAAAACATTTGTTATTTGATGCTTTTATGGACTATTTGCAAATGTCCTGTTGAAGCAACTCGCCCTCACAACCATATCCTTACATCTCTAAAACATGAAGAATAAAAAAGCCCATGTCTTCCTCTTCCCTGAGCCCCCAAACATGATGTTTGTCAAGACTAAAATAAAGCCACAAACAGGGTAATCTATTCAATCAATCGGCTTCCTATGTGAAAATGATGTTAGGACAAATGCTTCAGCGTAAATGTTGAATTTTACAAGAAACAGGCCGCTTTCTCGACTAGAGCTATTTTTCTTGCCAGTTCAGAAGCTATCATCAACAAGGAATAGGATTCGCGAGTAGGAACTTTATATAGTGGTAAAACTACATGTGATTTCTCTCTTATCCTAAATGAGAAGTTTATACACTTTTTAGCTACTAATCCGGCTAATGAGCAATTGTGACAAGGGCAATATAACCACAGGTTCACATATTTTTATTAGATGTTATTTAAGCGGCGGAGGTGCTGATTGTACTCAATTCTCATCTGTGATTGTATTCATTCAACAATTTTACAGCTCACGGGATCGTCTTGTTGTCGACCTTATTAAGGTA
>JARFOD010003138.1:0-11751 GCA_031763545.1 Mopalia muscosa | reverse complement strand
AGGAAATCTTTTACCCCCCCCCCCCCTCCCACCCCCACCCCCAAATCAAAAGATGCACAATGTAAAAACAACAAAACAAACACTTACCCATTTTGCTATTCACTTCGTGAAATGTTACTGAAATACCAACCCGTCAATCGCAACACACCGTAGCGAGTTCACATATCTTACTGGGTAGATTTTGCAAATAGGACTTGCCTTCAATTTACTTGTACTACTTGTGGTGCATGTAGGTTATAGATGTTCAGCGGTCGACCTACAGCAGTAGACCCCACGTATTCTTTAGTTGTTATTTATAGAAACGTGAAACATCAGAATGACAACCACTCATAAAGTGTTTATTTCACAAATTCGGTTAACAATGCCATATGTATTCTCTAACTATGTTGATTTGAATATATATGACAATGTATATTATAAAATTATAGGAAAAGCCTTCGTGAAAGTATTATAGATTTACATGTATGGTTATAATAATAATAACCGCTCCAAGCAACATTGATGTTATTTTATATCAATACTAGCACTTAATAAATAAATATTACTTGTTAAACTATGAACGCATGCAAACACACGAATCACTTACCACTGGTGTTTAGCCAAATGCTTATCCACTTTGTCCTTGTATCATATAAAGCTACCTATAAAAGATAAGATAATATTATTCTGAAAACCTGAATAAATTTGAGTTAAATAGCACTACTAAATTAAAACTAAAACATACGGATATTTTGAAAACAGCATAATTAATATGCGTATTCATTTTTTTGTTGTTTTACATTTGTAAAAGCTGTTTACAAAGTTATATATTGTTAAATAAAGTTTTATGTTATAGTTTAATAAATTACTTAGTTTGTTATAGAAGTTGTTGTGTTTTCTTCAATGATATAACACTGTCATATACCTCTACATGTTTATATATATTTTTAAAAGCAATCACACTGGTACAGGGATGTAGATCAAGTTTGTATATATATAGATTATATGTACAGTGCGTGATACGTGACGCTATATCAGCTCGAGTTGTCTCAGGTCGGATTGCAGTATCAATCGAGCTCGAAGTCCGACCTGAGACAACGAGAGCTGATATAACGACACGTAACACACACTTTACATATAATCTGTTTATCATATACCTTCAATGTTTCTTGAAAAAATCGATTTTTGACGGGGACTTAACTAAACTTGTATTTACTAGCCATAGGTAAAACTTTACTTTTATTCTAAATGTCGATCTAGGCATATTGTTTACAGTGCCCTATCGCTAGAAGAAATTAGTTTGCTTTTGTTTCCTATCTATATAATTGGAAACCGTTCTCTATTTGTATAAAAAGTTTAACATAGATTTTATCTACATTTTGAAACTATTCATTGGTTTATCATTTAAATGCAACTATGTGCTAGTGTGCATTTTATGTACAGACATATTTACTATAAAAATATATACAGTAATATCCACAATACAAATATAATAGAAACACCTACAATTAAAATATAACAGAAATTTATACAATAAAACAATAACACAGAAACATCTACAATAAAAATATTACAGAAATTTATAAAATTAAAAAAATATAACGGAAACATCTTCTATAAAAATATAACAGAAATTAATACAATAATAAAATATAACGGAAACATCCACCATAAAAATTTAACAGAAACATCTGTACAATACAAATACATACGGAAAAAAACCTCCAATAAAAATATATACAGTAATATCTACAAAAAAGATATATAGAGAGAAATATTTATGACAAAAATATATACAGTAATATCTACAATAAAAATATATACAGAAATATCTACAACAAAAATATATACAGAAATATCTACAATAAAAATATAAACAGAAATATCTACAATAAAAATATAACAGCAGTATCTACAAAATATATATATACTGGTACAGAAATATTTATGACAAAAATATATACAGTGATATCTACAATAAAAATATATACAGTAATATCTACAATAAAAATATTACAGTAATATCTACAATAAAAATATAAACAGAAATATCTACAATAAATAATTATCTACAATATATAAGCTATGATGGTAGACTATAACAGATACAGAACTGCATCTACATCTAGAGAACAGAAGTGTTAACTACTCTTAATGGTTTTCTTATATATAAGTGACAATATATTTATTCATCCGATGTTAGATCAACAGGATTAAATCCCAATTACAGATCATTGGCCAGCATTATTGTGGGAGGAAAACTGGATAGTAAATTAACCTAGAAAACCCATGACCTTCCGCTGGTTGCTGGCATACCAACCCACATTCGGTCCGCGGAATCGAACCCGCTCGATTGCTTATCACGTCAATGCTTCAGTTTCACGGACAGTTTAATATGTTCCATCCTATGTGTTAAAAACGATACTGGACACCTTAGGCTCAAAAGGAATCAAATTTTGTTTATCACTTATTTTAAAAGTTAGGTATTCAAACTATATGTTGGCGAAAAATATCATTCGAAATTCTAGTTACAAACAGATGAATTGGAGCCCATCATCTAGTTTTCCCGTGGTCATATATTCAAGTCGAAAAATGGTAATGCCTGTTTGTGGCACTTCATTGTTTAGAAGACTATACATTTTGCAAGGCGTGTTTCTTGAAAACTATTCATGGTAGAAACTTCGAATTTGTACCATCCTTTAGAGCCCAATGCGTTCTAAAAACGGTGCCTTATTTTTTAAAAGTTCGTCCTTGATTTTTTTAATGTTTTCTGAAGGTTGTGTTTTACATTTTTATATGACATTCCAAAGTAAGATAGACAACAACAAAAAATCCGTACATGATAGGGATCGTTCTAATCAAAATTTTAAAGCTAAGGACATGTCGACCTGCGATACATTGAAACTAAGGACAACTGGACGCAGCCGACGTGGTCGTCACCAACATGTCGACATTTTACAAAACGCTTGCGATTCACTGCAACTGAACATCACAGAACGCGTTAGGAACAGGTCGATCAACTGCAACTGGGAATAACTGCGCATGCTCTTTATGCAACTATAATACTGTCCCATGGTTAATGCTAATCATGTGACACAGTCAGTAAAGTACCATATTTACACAAATTGAATGTTGTTTTTTTTTTCAACAATGCCTTAGGCCTACACCAAGTGTCCCTATTTAATAAATTTTTGCTTGCCCTACAAAACTCGCAAAAGTTCTCCAGTCAAAGCTCAATTATTCGTTTTTGCGTATTTTCGATCAATTCAAGGTGAGCCATTTCAGTATCATGTGATGTGTTTTGTTTTGATCGATCGCAGCCAGTTGCAGAAAAGTAGAACATGCTCAACTCGCTTGCGATCAACTGCAACTAGTTGTACCCAGTCACAAGAGCGAACATGTCGCCTGAAATTGGGTGAATTCAGTTGCAGCCAGTTGCAGTTGGATGCTGGTAGTTGAGTGGAGATGAGTTGAGATGGATCGCAAGGTCGACATGTTCTTAGCTTTAAAAAATAGGCACCGTTTACTAATACAAGGACTTTTCTACTCAGTCAACTAATTTATTGAGTCTTATCATTATTGTATTTCGGGAAATAAACCATAAAAAATGCAGTCTATTTTTTTCTAATGACATTTACTCATTTTGCAATATTTTTAGAAATAACGATTGGATTTCCACAACATTCACATATATGTTATGCTGAGTATTTAAACTTTCTAAAACATATAGATATATATGGTACAGATTTATATTCTTCTGCATAATAGCCTAAATACAAGGGTTGTTCAGAAAATCGACCAAAGGGTCCAGCAAAACCTTAAAACAATCCTGAGTTCAGTCATTTACATACGTAAAGGCTGTTCTCTCAGCTTTCATTATTCTTGGTTTTTATCATTTAAATCTGTATTTCTCGTAAACTATTTGCAGTATGTCTTTCAAATTTGGCACAGGCAATCTTGAAGCCATTATCCAAAAAACTGTCGGGCAGTTTTTAATATTGATTTTCGTTTTGAAGATATTTACCCAAATTTTAAGGGCAGATTTTTATTTTTTACATATATATTTTTTTATCAATTGTTCAAAAACAAACTAAATTTATAAAAAAAAAACCTATGACAGTGTTTTAGTTTGAATACTTGTCTACAGAAACATGTAAGTTTGGATAAAAAATCTCAAACCATCTGAGAAAAATAAGAGTTACAAACAAGGGTCAATTTAAAAAAATATATATTTGACGTTTTTCTTTATTAATGACATTATATTTAGTATCTTGAAGTCCTCCGCTTTCTAAATATATATATGATGTTAATATAATCTTTCTTCATAATCATTACCCACAAAAGCCACGAAAAGATAAGAGTCGCATGTTTTGCTCCTGACTAGCGGTAGAGCCATTAACAACCTCACTTTGTTTTGTTCGACAGAAGATTTAACGTTTGCAAGTGACATATATAGCATAAAGAAAAATTATGGTTAGAATTTTTGCAAGCGACATAGCTTGACACACTGACACACATTGACATTTGGCGGACATCTCCTACCGTACAATCTGGTCTATAAAAGCTCTGTGAGGAATCGCATCTGCATCAGTGTTAGTTGAAGGCGTGTGGGCGAGCAGGTGTATTAAACAGAGAAATGTCTAGCGATAGCCCGGCGTATCAACTCATCTCCGACACTGAGGAGATGACCAAGAAACGAAAACTAGTCAAGACGTTTTGGATATTTTGGGCTATAATGCTGGTGGTAAGTTCAGGACGGCACTTTGTATTTATTTTCATTGACGAACTTCACCACGTGATATTTTCGGTGTATCTATGTTTATTGTTTATTGTATAACATGACGTTGAACTATCGTTTACTGGAATCTATTTACTGAGTTGTATCAGTCATTCGTATCAAGCCGGTGACAGTCGTTGTATCCCTTTATTAATCAACAGTTATTATTGACAAAATTACCTGCTACACTACCGAGCTGAGGACTGACAGGGGGCTCCCTGTTGCCCTGGTGCTCAAAAACGTAAGGAGCACCACGAAGCCGATCTGTTTATGATGTCTTTGTACTGCATCCAGTGACTGTCCTGTATTTGTCCTGTCTCGTCTTGTCTTTGATTGTTGCCAGTTGCGTCAGTTTCGTCTAAAGCTGTATCCATTTCCTGATTATGGTTCATCCGAAACCCGTTATGAGATGTACAATGAATGGTCTGTTGAAAAATCTCTATTCTTCTATTGATACGCACCAAGGTTCCAACAAGACAGGTATGTGGTTATCACACCCTTACATAACTGCCTGGGAATTACGTAATATATACAAGTAGACTATTGTGATATAAAATATATAATCGAGGAAACGGAAAAAAGCTCTTTGATGTATACTGCCGGCAACAAGGGACAGCAAGCCAAAAGCAGTCGTTGTACATGTCAGTTCTTTCTGATTAACAAATATGATTTCGTTTGTAAAAATCAATCATTTGTAAAGCAGTATCCCACTCGTTTGAAAGGGCCCCCCGTGGTAATTATGGCTGCGGATTCGACGTTATTAGTTTTTCAGAGTCAGGCCTTATTTCGAAAGTTTTAGTACTGCTACACGTCGTATCTCTATAGACTGTACAGTCTATAAGATACATATTGGCATAAATATATATTGTAGTATCGTTTCATACACAACTTGAGATAACGATCTATTTAGAAGCTCGTCTCTGAGAGATTTTAACCAGAATTTGAAATTATTCGTCGGTTTTCAATGACATCTCTATGCCGATGTGATTCATTTTTAGACATACCATACGCTAAATGCACAGTAGACTCTATAAAAAGTATATCGTGAACAGTTTATGAACGTTGATTGTTTGATTGGGGTGTGGCAACCTACTCAACCGTATATGTCCATTAATAATAACGATGGGGGACGAAAGGTTCAACCTATTTCACCCACACTGTTTTGTGGACACACTGTTAATATATATATAGACGATTTTCAATTTTATATATCCTATGTATATATTAGTGAATACATCCGTTCGGTCATTTCATTTTAGTGTATTGTCCGTTTGACCCTAAAGTTTAGTTTCTTGATCGTTACGGTAGAAGTTTATGTTAAAACTAACCTAAATGCCTGTTCTATCCTCATCTTCTAGGCCAAATGGCCGCATAACACCCTTTTAAACTATATATACACTGAATAGCCAATGTCTTGGCTCAGGGTCACGGTCCGTGGATACATACCTCACTAATATCCTCATATAGAACGATCTATCTATGTTGCTTGTCTCTATTGGGATTCGAACGCAATATATATTTAATTTGTTTTTATTGTAACGACATTCCCCTGGTGACAATTATTTCCTCTCTATATTTAAAAATATATATATATCATTCTCTTTAACAGAAACATTCATTGGTTATTCCCTGTATTTCTGAAATACTTATATGTACGCTGATTTATTCATAACGAATGCCAAATATCTTGTTAGCTACATTTTAAGAATATTTTATACACCATATTAATGGTCATTACCTTCTTCCAAGATGTCTGTAGGTTACCCATAACACAACTCGAGATTAAGGTTTATTAAGGAACTTGTCTGTGAGAGTTATCTAGAACATAAGATGATTATTAGATTTGAATTCATCTACATCCCTGTGCCAGTGTGATTGCTTTTAGAAATATAAATAAATAGATATAGGTCGGCACGCAATATTGAGTTACGTGTTTTTGAAACGGCTGTGAATACAAATCTAAAGAAATATCGAGCTATATTGACGATGTGGCTCCGTCAATCGCGGAGATGTTTTTTTTTACGTGGTTTCCTTCCGGTTTTTCACCGTATTCAATGAAGCTTGGAACAGTGTGAAATGGACAATCTGTCAGCATTTAAAGAAATACCCTTGAGTGCGATGTTCAACCCCAATCAAACAAACAAATAAACAAACAAACACGGGGAGCTGAAAAGATCTTTATTTTTAGACTACCGTCGATACCGTTAGAGTCAGACTCGATGACAAAACGAATGCTTTAGTATTTCATAATGACACAATTAAGGCCTAAAATATTGACTTCTGGTTAATCTGGCATGATCTGTAACGATTCAACAAACATATATTCTATGCTAAAATGTGTCAAAGGCGTATTCGTGACAGTTGTCATATTACCTATTTTTATCGCTGTTCATTATCACGTCAACATATGGCCACAGTTCAATATCATTACTGTTATATCAAATTCCGCGACCACGATATCAACAGCTATCCATTAATAGCGTCATTGTATCCAATACACTTTATTTACATGTCATGCCAGTTCTTTCTGATTTACAAATAGGATTTCGCTTGTAATTTGATACTTGTACATCTATTTGATCTATATCCACTATCTATGTGTCAAGATCAGATTATGTGCGGCTATAAAAGGTTATTAACTGTTTTGAGAAGCACTGTGTACTTCCGTGGAACGGGGTTTTCTATATACTAAAATAGAAAAGCATAGGCGAAATATTTATATAATTACTTTTTTTAATACACAGAGGGATAATTTAGTAATTGTGTGGGGTAGCACATGCAGTTAAAGTTGGTTCAAGTCAGCGACGCTCCGTCACACAACAGTCACACATTTCTTGGATAAAATCACATTTGAACAAAACACAGTTCCCTATTTATGTATGCCTTGTTGTAAATAATACAAGTTTTGCCCTCTAAGTACTTAAATAATAATGAAGCTCCAATGATGTCATCATATCAACACAGCAATAGCCTCCAGACAAAAACAATAAACACGTGGAGTCATATGATGAAAGTAAATCAGGCGAGTTACCTCCCGTGTTTGCCATCAAAAATAATCGCCCGGAATTAATAACGGCGAGGAAATAGCCGAGGGATGTTCCGACATGGGTTTTAATCATGTCGGAACATCCTTCGACACTTTTCGCACCGGTACAGTTATCTCGGTAGTGAATGGAAGCAATAATATAACACGAAACGTGTAATGTTAACTGCCGGATACTTTGTGTGCATTCGAGCATATCAACCAGAGAACTTCGCAGAATTGCACCAAACAATACACATCAAACAGGCCCGTTTCGCAGATAAAATCACAAAACACTGTTCCTTCCTATGTATGACTTGTTGCAAATAAGTCAAATTTAGCCGCTGTAAGTATTTTAATAATAATATAGGCCTAGTTCAAATGACGTCATCATATCAAGACAAGAATAGCCTACAGAAATATACAATAAACTTCATATTGATAATTCATATGATGAAAGTAAATCCATGTGAGTTGCCTTCCGTTATTAAAATCAAAACTGACGGGTCCACTAATCGCGCGAAGTGGCCGGGGTATGTTCCGTCATGGGCGTTCATCTGAACCTAAATGAACCGTCGATTATATTACAGTACAACGACAGAGAGACTGACTTGATTTGACTTGATTCCACAAGGGTGAAACCACCGCTATCCAAGGCCGATATAATCCAGCTGATAGTGTCAAACTTAAACAACACAATCTTTTTGAGTCTGATTATTCTTAAAGCTATATATGTATCGTTTAAAGGGAAAGGCAACTGTTTTTCTACCAAACCTTATTATTTTTATTGCATGTTTTCAAAGACAACCATCTGTACTGCACTTACTATCGAATTAGCATAGCCATTAACTGGTTTATTTTAAAACCGTAACTGAAATCATTGTTCTTACACATGGTAGTTATATGATCTAGTCGTGGCTATCCCCTATTGCCTGCACTGGTGGATGCTTTCATAAAAAGCCGAAAGTGAGGGTTCCACCCCAATGCAAATCAACAACAACAACAAACAACCGATTGTACAGATTACCCTGGTTCTAAAAACTGGATTTTTTTAAGACCGCATGTTAGCTGAAAATATACTAAACATATGTGTTACTCAAAGAGTTGTTTTAATATGTATACAACAGATCAACATTGCGCCTGGATGACCAAGCTTGTGTGTACGCTGTGTTGTTCGCCTTCCAATGTATCCATAAGCTAACGGACACACTGGTGACTGACCGTGGTTTTGAACAATGACGTCAACCACGCCTGTTAAATTAACCAATTACCGGCTATGCTTACTCGAATGCAACTGCAATGCTGATGTTTGTCTTTGAAAACATGTAATAAAAACAGTAAGTTTAGGTCGAAAAACAGTTGTCTTTCCCTTTAAGGGGAAATTAAGGGGACTTTTGATTAGTCCATACTAATATCGAAAGAGTGGGATAAATAAACAAAAACAGCAGCATACTTCCATGTCAATACTAGATCATAAGTTTATAACGTATAAAATCAAAGATTCACAATGAAATTTTCACCAAGCAAAAAAATCAACTGGCGCCAACCCCCTTATCACGACGAGGCACAGATGTGTATTTGAATAGCAGTTTATAGTTAATGTGCGATATTAACGTCATTGTTTATAATGGTGATTCTATTCCTGTCTGTTCCTTTATAAGTTAATTGTCGGTGTCGTGCAACACAATTCATAAAATTTCTCACTCACTAGATCGTTATTGGAGACGGAGAGTACATGCGGGGGTGGCGCTTTAATTGTTCGAACCCAGCTAGAGATTTCGATGTTGGGGGTTGCGGGCGACTATCTGATCATCACAGAATAATCGAGGACTTTAATAAACGAACTCTCATCCATTTTATTTGTGTATAATAGGATCGTTAAGGAACTTCACAAGACCAGACCACCGCGCAGAAGTCACGTTCGACAATTTCCGATAGTTTCGAGCGTTAAATTCCGGTAGTTCCGAAGTTTTACTTCCGGACATCATTACGGAACACGAAACAAGAAACAGGGTTGTATGTCACAAAAGTAATTAATTTGCATTTGTCGTGACTGCTATACGTAAAATGGTTATCTCTCATCACAAGTTCTAAGATATCTGTTTAGAGGCCGTTCAATGGAACATACAAGAGAGGCTGTTCAAAGTTAACGCAACAAGGGTCCAGCGAGACCATCACTGGTGTATGGGTTTCGACTTCTTATATCTATTGATATAGGCCTAACCTACAGACCAAAAGCCTCAGAACCAAAGAAACATATCTGCTAATTCCAATTTTGCTTTAGCGTTGCTTAGCTAGGTCTGTGCACCTTAAAATTAACTTTTGAAAAACAAAAAATTCTTCCAAAAGACAATTTTGCACGTTATGTGATGGAACAGACAAGAGAGGCTGGTCGAAGTTAACGCAACAAGGGTCCAGCGAGACCATCACTGGTGTATAGGTTTCGACTTCTTATATCTATTGATATAGGCCTAACATACAGACCAAAAGCCCCAGAACCAAAGAAACATATCTGCTGATTCCCATTTTGCTTAACGTTACTAAGCTAGGTTTGTGCACCTTAAAATTAACTTTTGAAAAACAAAAAATTCTTTCAAAAGACAATTTTGCACGTTAGGTGAATATCGAAGAGAAGCCAATTAATACGAAAAAAGTTTCGGTTTGGCAAACGTTTTGACACAAATTATTTCTTTCTCAACTCCAGACAGTCTAGGTAGTTACTTTGGAACATTAATCCTCTTAAACATGTAGCATGTTAGATATCTTATCTATGGTTATGGTCCATGCTGTTCACTAGAACATTTGACCTTGGTTATTTAATTATTTTATACCTGTATATAGCTTCTACCTGTCCTATTTTTCTTTAGTCATTTTACACCTGATGACGATACAGGCATATGCATCGAAAATGTTCTATCACAAAAAAAGAAGTGGTTATCGAGAAATTGTATAATTATAGAACTATTCCCATTTTTATAGAACCCTCAAAGAACCATTGTTTCTAAGAGTGTACACTCTTAGAAAAAATGGTTCTATGTGGAACTAATAAGGGTTCTTCAGCTTATGGCTGTGGATGAACCCTTTATGGTTCTGTATACAACCTTTTTGAATTGGTTCTATATAGTTATATCGAACTATAAAGGGTTCCATACCGAACCATAAAATATTCAGCCTATGGTTCTGTATAGAACCCTATCAAAACAGTTCCATATCGAACGCTTTCAAGACCGTTCAATATAGAACCCGGTTCTATACGTAACCTTAAAGGGTTCCGAACCGAATCGCACAGGATTCTATTAAGAACTATCAAGGGTTATTTAGTTTATAGTAAAAAACACTGTATGGTTCTTCTTGGAAAACTTCTTTATGCGTTCTAAACAGAACATTTTATAAAGATCTGGTTCACCTCGTTCACTCACAAATGTGTCTCAGAGTGGCACTCAATCCTTGATAATTTTAATGATTTCCTTCCAAGACATCAGTTGATGTTTGGCTGCAGGCACGAATACTTTTGATAAGGGTTAAATAAGCCGATCTCCAAAGATAAACACAATTAAGTATCATTTCCTGGTATTCTATTTTTATATAACCCTATAGAATAATATAGAGGCTGAGAGAGAGTTGCATGTTTGGTTTGATCATTTCTATTTGTTTTATTAATTCAGAATCCTAACAAACATGGAAAAATACATATTATGTTCTTTAAGTTATTGCGATAATTCACTTATACAAACTAAACATCTATCAGTATGAACACAACTGACTACAATTAACTAAACAAAAGGTGATGTGCAAACGCATTTACTACTATTGTCACAATACTGTTTTTGCTTTTTGTAACAAATACAACCTATGACATTCACTTTTTTTAAATAAAAAAATCAATTAAATTGGTGCGACTTACAATGTAACTAATACATAATACATGCCTTCACACAAACATCAATAATAATCCTTGTATAAATCGAATAAC
>JARFOD010003127.1:0-11752 GCA_031763545.1 Mopalia muscosa | reverse complement strand
GTATCCCACAAGCTGTGTTGAGACGCATCATTCAATCCATCAGGAGATGTTACGTCGCAGTTGTGAACGCTCATGGAGGTCATACGCGCTATTGACATGCTTTCATGAAGTTGTAACTTACCATTTTTACTCTCTTACATTTCCATAACACTTCCGGTGGAACTGGTTACATTATAAATTTGATTTTTATGGTACATTCCTTAATGGGTACAAAATGGAATTTAATCATTATTTAAAAACACTTTTCTTGTTTGTTCAACTTATCGACATCCAAACGAGTGTGATGTTTATTTTTTGACTGAGTATATGATTTGTTGTTTCTTTCTCTTCATTGCACCCGGAACATACCGATGAGGTGTTTGTGTGAGTTTGCTATATGTGCTTTTAATCCAGGTTTCCCAAAAGCGTAGGCGAGATATTGTAATGTCATCTCGTTTATTAGATATTGAAGTGGGCGGTTATTTGTTGTTTTTCCTCCCAAGATGTGATATAGCCAACGCCCTTGGTATTCCTTATCCCATTCGGTCTGCCATTTGTTTAGTACTTTCCTGCTTATTATTGAATTTATTTCACTTGCACCTAATCTAGCTAACACATCTGTCGTTGGGTCTTGTTAGAATGCATTTAGCTGCCTTGTCCGCAGTTTCATTTCCTTTAATGTTAACATGGGCAGGAACCCAGGCTAAAGTTACCGTAATACCTGTAAAGATTATTTGACTATATAATTATATTCTCAATTTGTGGATAAGATCATGTCTGCTATCCGAGTCAGAATTTCCTATCGACTGTAGACTGCTTAACGACTCTGAAAAGACAAGTAATTGCATAGGTTTATGTTCTAGAATGCACAAGATGCATTAGCTATAAGGTCGCTGGAGTATACCGACATATTGTCAAGAAGTTTGAATCCTTTCTGAATGTTTAGTTCGTGTTCATGGAAAAGCGGATTTATTCTGTAACCAAATGGACTGAATCTTCCAGTCATTTATGATTATTGTACTTCCAAACATAACAGATTACCTCTGAACGTGTAAGAAAACATTTGATTACATTTAACTAAATAACATTTACAGGTTAAATTAGCGTAATCCTCATCAATCAAAATGATTCCACATTACATGAATACGATCCTTTGTGTAAGGTCGTACCGATGTGTTTGTCTTCCAGTTGTCATTATTTATCTGGCGTTAGTCTTATGGTATGACTATTTGGTTGGTTTTGAAGCGCCAGATTAACATAAATGTTTTTCAAATTACCTGCACTGACGGTATTTATATGAAGTAGTAACAATAATAGCGGTATTTAGCCTGACTTTGGAGAACATTGTTTATTCCTTTTTATTCTATCAAAGCATATAATGAGTACAACGTTAGTACATCCAACAAGGCATTGGTGTGCAATAGAGATAGGTACCAACCTGATTGGGCTGTAAGCATGATCTCGATATTGCTGGTAAATCACAAAGGTTATCACTGTACAGGATCAACCTTGCAAAAGTTAGGTATTGAAGGAAAGCAACCAATACATCCCTGACAAAAAAAAAAAAAAACAACATGACAAAACGATAACATGACGCAATACAAATGAATCAGGAACAGATCAGATTAGTGTTGATCTGAGATCTTAGAGCTCCAGGTTAATAGGCTGATCTTTCCAACAACGAGTGTTTATTGAGCGTTGCTACTCATATCATACTTATCATCTGTCTATGATTTGAGAGCTGTTAATATTCTTAAAGTCAATACAATATTTTATGATAAGCATGAACTTTATTCTTCAAAATATGTCATGGAGTGCATAAACTTTATTCATTGTCCAAGTTTAATCTGGTAATACGTGGGTAAGCTTTGTAATTTCAATTACCTCGCTTTTTCAAACGAAAGCTGCTGGCAAGATTATTTAACTCATTACAGATTGTCTTCTATCAACATCCACTTTTAGAAATTATCTAATATTACCCCAGAAATGTTTTTGTATTTTCCTTCCATAGTGCAGTATGGATACAATACAATGTATTTCCCTATGTAAACAGCCGGCGGTCGTGGCTCAGTGGTAGCGGTGCGCTTCCTGAACTGAACATGCTTCGATTTACCGTTCACAAATTCGAGTCCGCCTTTCGACCATCAGGTATATGAGCAAGTCACATGTTGTGGATCCGGCAATCGCGGGGGTGGTTTTTACGAAGTTTCCTCCCTGTTTTCCATCGTAATAAGACTGTGTACAGTGTGAAGTGGACAATCCGTCGTCATATAAGTGAAAAACCCTTGAGTACGACGTTAAACACTAATCAAACAAACCAACAAACAAACCCTATGTAAACATATATAAGTAACTTTACTTTTAAGTGTGATATTCAAGGAAGAGATTCTACGGTAATGTGTCAGTAGTCTTAGTTATCATGCCCAACAGTACATGTGCTGTGTTACAGCATCAAGAAGCAAACTTACAGGATAATCAGCTCTCGCTTCATTCATCTGATCAGTGTATACAATCGCACAAGGGTCATTGTGTTGCTCACATGGAACTGCATATTAACAAGTACGTTTTCAGTTCAGTCAGATTATGGATATGATGATATTATTTGTCAGATATATTGTAATCCTTACACTAGCAGCTTAACAATATCATTCTGCCGCTGCAATGATAATTGGGTAAACTATTTTGTTTACAAAAGGGCTTTTTATCTCTAAAAGGCATGATGGTCGATCACTACTTGGAATAGATGGTCCATTTGCAGATACAGCGTAAATTAAATAATTTGAGGGAAAATAAAAAAAATATCCCGCGACTGGAGACATCTGTTTACACAGAGAGAAATGGAACTTTGCTAAAACCATACAACTGGAATTAGAGTCTCCTTCTAAACATGACTGCGATTATTTTAGACATTTGTGTTCCGTCCCAATAAGTACATATCTTTGGATCAATGTTCGTCGAGATTTGTCATGGAGGTCTTTTTTGACCGGCCAATATTCTAATACGTGTAAGTTTTTACCAAACTGGTGATATTCTGGCACACATGAATGTAAATATTGTAGACATGACATGTAGACAAACAGCGCTGACATATACACTACCTTATCGTCTGACATTTTACAAAAACAAAAATAAGGTAAATGAAACTAGTCACAAGTTAATATGACACTTGTAATCAGCGTAATATAGTAATGCTAATGGCAAGCCGATTTGTCTGATTTTGGACTGTTAAAATTTAAACATCTACCGTGGTATAGATCAAGAATACCTTTTTTTATTTACAGACTGTACTGTTGTAAGGAAAACGGATAAACGAACTAATCGATTGATACAACAAATTTAGGTTTCTTGGAGAAGAATCCAGTTAAAAACGACTTTAGAAAAAGGCATTGGTTCTTGCAAGAAACCTCCTTGCCCCTTTAAACGAATTAGATAACATTACAATACAAAAATATTTTCAAATCCATAAAATCTACAAGATGATACCCAACGAAATATGAACATAGATATTTGTTAAATAATGACCATATCAAAGATTGGCGTGGGGTGTCGGGTTAGTTTTATAGTAGAATCAAATTTGGGTTTTAATTCTGCGTTTTAAAAAAATGTAATCTTGTCCTATGGTTTTGATTGTTCATTGTATATCGAATTGATAAACACTATTTGTGAGAATAATAATATTAATGAGAGTAAAAGCTGATCGAGACATGACTGAAAAGGATCATTCTGCCAAACGTGCTTTGGTCAAAGAACATGGACAGAATTATTAGTATTATATATCAACGAATCAATAACATTTATCCCTTGCGAAAATCCTATTGCTCGAATATCCTTACCACGCCGAGAAATTTTATGAAATAAATCCCAGATAATCCTAGAGTCTAGTTCTTATCCTTGGCGTGTAAATACGTGCCAAAAGGATGGCGAGCAGAGAAATGAGTCACGATAAGCTTTGGACAAACTACGCTGATAAGCCACATTTCTTGGGACAACATCACTCTGAAAAAAAAAAACCCGACCTTGCTTTAGATAACATTATTTCTTTCTTTATTTAAATAGTTTTACCATAGCTCTACAATGAAGCTTTAATGTTGCTGAAATTGCGTCTAAGACAAAACACTTCATTTTGTATAAGCAAGGATCTTTTTATTAATCCTTTTTTCAGTTGATAGGGAAAATTCAATATTGTACAAGCATACACGATTACCACTGTTTCTTAACAAAAGCAAGAAGGCCGGTGAATGGAACGCCAATAAAAAACAACAACGTGCATCTAAATAAAACAGAATTTTTTGTAACTTTTGTAACCGGAGCAAGACAAATTGCCTTAATGCCATTCTTGCATGTATTATTTCAAAACACAGTGAAAACATAATAACTACATATACGGACGAGTTGAACACTAGGCATTGGTGTTCAACAGAGAGAGGTATCAAGCGGTTTCCGCTGTAACAGGCATGGCCTTGAATTTATCCAGTATATCACAAAGTTGATTACTGTACATGATCGACCATGTGAAAACTTAATGGTTAATTACTAGAAGCTTTATGTAGGAAACAAACAACTCTTTTGAAGGAAATATATCACTGACAAAATGCAACGACAAGATGGAACGATTACAAAATGCAATAGAAATACATCAGGAGCAGACCGGATTCGGGTTACCGCGAGATCTGAGAGTTCCACGTCAAAAGACTGACCTTTCAACAACGAACAACGTTTTTTCTCTGAAGTAAGGCATTGTAGCCGATATTGAATGTAGTGTGTGAATAAAGCCACTCCTATCATTTATTGTTAATGTTTTTAGAAAGGATGATATTCTAAAATCCAATAAGATGTGCCAGGAAATATGTAAACTTTGTCAATTGTCTGGTATTGCCATTGCGAATGTAATTTCAATAAACTCTTTCTTTTCAATGCGCCCGCGGCCGTGGCTCAGAGGTAGAGAGTGCGCTTCCTAAACTAAACCTGCTTCGATTTACCGTTCAAGGGATCGAGTCCGCCTGTCGGCTATCAGGTTTATGAGCGAGTCACATGTTGCGGTTTCCATTTCAGTTGGCTTTTTAATCCTGACCAACGTTTAATGTGCTGTGTTTCAGCATTTCAAGGTATTTAACTATCGCAAGTTATCCACATTTTATATATTACACGTTTTATTGTATTTACAAACAAAAATAAAACACATAATTCCAGGATTTACAACATTTAGTCCCTCTCTACAAATTTTGATTTTAAACTTGGGAGTGAAGTAGCATTCTGTGATTCCTGACCGAGACTGTTGAAAAGTTTATATCCAGGACTTTGTGACATGTAGCTTGTTTTTGGTTTGGGGACATAATTTTTACTGCGGACTGATGTCCAGGAACGTGCGGTGAAGTCACTCATATATTGAAACAGTTTACTCAGGTATTCAGGAGGGCACTGACTGTTAATAATTTTGAACATGATAACAGCTTTGTGACAAAAAGTCTGTCATGAACAGAGGAGTATATTTGTTCGGATCAGATATTGAGCATTTGATATTAGTCTTGCTGCACGTTTTTGAAGTTTGAAAATTTTATCAATTTGTGTTTTATTAGAATTTCCCCAGATTGTAATACAATAGTCTATGTGGGGAGGAATATATTTGAATTATTATACATGATCTTGCCTTCATTTCGCAGCAGGTGTCTTTTTCTGTAAAGTACGGTGAGATCTTATTACAAATCATGTCAATATGTTCTTGACACTTAAGGTAACATGATAGTCAGCTCTGACTCCATTCATCTGTTCTGTGTATCCAGTTTATTCAATCAAATCCTGGTCAATATGTTCCTAAACAATGTGTAGATATATAAGTATATTGTAGGTACAGTTAAAATTCAGATATAAGTAAGTTTATATATACATGTACCTCTGCAAATGCAATGATAATGATGATATTAGGTTTCCAGAAAGAGTTTCTATCACCAGAAGGATTGGTGGTCGATCACAGGATGCATATTTGGCATCAGTCTTAGAAAGAAAAGAGCGGTCTATTGGCAATTGAGCGTAATTGAAATCGTTTGAAGGAAAATAAAAACATACTGCGAGAGGAGACATCAGTTTAGACAGAGTTAAATGGAACTATACTTACATGAAAGAACATAATTGATTGATTGATGTTTTACGCCACATTCAGTGGTATCTCAGCTATGCTGAGTCGTGAACATTTAACAATTTCTATATTTCATATATGTGGCCGTGCAATACAAATCAAACGTCACCGAAAAGTACACAACATTACTCAAAACAGCCACGATGTTTTAACGTTGTTCCATGATACACACCAATATGGCCAGGAAACATAATGACAAAATCGCCGGCAATGTTGTCTCCGTGGTATTGAACATTACAAAGGGATACTTATTCAACTGTTGGCACTCCGTGTAGGATGGGGGACATAAGTAGTGAAACTTTATACGCCTTTTTATGATTGCATCTCCTCCCAACCCTATTAATTGTGGAAAAAAAAGCTGCTGAAATTAATTACAAAACAAAAACAAAAAATGGCGGAAGTTTATAGTAATAAGCAGCCAAACCGACCGTAGATTGTGCATTAAAAAAAGAATTCAAGTAATTGAATCTGAGAAGAACGTCAGTTATATATTTCTTTTTTATTGATAGATACTATACAATACATAATTTGTAGTTGAGGTATTTTCGTTTGTTTCCTTACAAATCGCGCCGATGCGTTTAGCATGCGTTGTTGCAGCTTGACGGATTTTATTTTGGTAATAGTGTTAAATAAAAAAAGTTTTTAAAAAAAAATCTGAGGCGGGCAAACTTTTTTAATAGAAAATCAAATGAAATTATTAATTTTGCGTTTAACAAGGCGAGACAAGCGAGCACAAATCTAGTCCTATACACTTTGCATGTAACCAAAGCGAGTCTTGACAGTCGATACCAAAACGAGTCCTAAGCGAGACTTCGGTTCCCTATTGGATTAAGTTGTCTTTTTCTAATAACATTTACTTGTGAAGTCTTCTTTTGAAAGAGTATACTTGCAAAAGAAATGTCCCACATCTTGAAAACTAATGCTTTGTTAAAATACATGTTTATCCTATAGTCTTATACCTTTTTTTACACGAAAGACCTTATTAAACTGGCGATATTCTTATACGTTTGTCAAAGATGTGTTATTTAAACGGCGATCGCCTGTAACGTTTCTCATTGATGTCGCTTCTACACTGGCGATAGTCTGGTACGTTTGTCTTACAGGTCGTTGTTAAAATAGGCATGGTTTGATACGTTTGTCATGGAGATCGTTGTTAAATTGGCGATATCCTGATCCACATAAATAAAATATTGTAGATATCTTTGTTTTCATATTTTCGAACACAAGGCGGCATTGGGATGGCGTTCATTAGTTGGTTATAGTTTGTATCATTTTGCATGAGTAACTTTCGGCTATTTTTTAAGTTGGGCACCGTTGAATGCACTAGTTATCAGGGACGAGGAAAACAAAAACTCGATAAAGACAACGAACTTAGAATCAGAATACAGTTCAAAGTTAATCATGTAACGATTTCTCACAATTTTCCTACGCTCAAAGCTTCTAAAAATAACTACTAAAGCATCCCTCACTTTTCCGGCTTCTCTATCCTGTAATCGAATTAGATGAATTAGATAAACTTTAAGGATTTCCTAAGCGGTAAAGTCTTCTGTATATAAATGCTTGTACACAACGATATATACTCAAGATAAAGAGATAGAGATATAAAGAAAACAAGCTCACATTAACAGGGAGGAATCCGATATGTATTGGCCTATATGTGTAAGATTAAACCGACTGAGCTCTATAGGTTAAGGATAGGCATAGAAACACAAGCGCCTTTGTACAGTTGTCTTTGTTGTTTGAGCGGTTCAGACAATATCTGGTTCTCCAATATATATTTTGTCCGGTTCAACACGTTACCGACTGAGATATAGATGCTCAACATTGGGTCGCTCTACAAACTACAAAGGTATTTCGTTTGGCAAATGCTTTGAACTGTAAGACGGCAAATAACATGTAAGAGTTTGGAAAACCACCAACTCTTTGGCTTAGATCCAAATGTCTTTTGAGTTCCATCGACAATACTGTAACATTAATCCAATCCTGTCAGTAAGTTTGATAACAGTTAGGAATCCAACTCGATGAAAGTGGGAAAACATCTATCCATTCTTCTGAAGAAAATAAAATCAAACTGAAACTCTCGGAGAAATTTCATTGTAGGTAGCTCCCTGTCGATCTCAAAGGCTAAGGAAGACACGTTTGTTGTGCATATGTGTAATGTTTTATGGCTGTCCTGTCTCTTCATATAAGTGAAATGGCCGTAAGTACATCGTCAAACCCTAATCAAGTGAACAATTGATTTTCTTCGTTTGGTTAAGTTTAAATTCCGTAGCTTTTATCGCCCATTGACGTCAGCGGCAAGCGACAAAGAGAAGACGTATAATATTAAAGAAAAGCTGATCAAGACATGAACGGAAAAGCCTCATTCTGTCTAACGTGCTTTGATCAAGAATCTTGAAAAAATAATTAGTTCTATCTTTCAACAAATCAATAGCAATCATCCATTGCGAAAACCATTCCGCTTGAGTACCCTTAAAACTCAGGAAAATGTTATGAATAAATCCCAGATAATCCTATTGCTTGTTTCAAACCCAGACTTAAGTTCTTTTCTATGATGTGTAACTACGTTCAAAAAAGGATTGCGAGTAGAGAAACAAGTCATAATACGCATAGGACAAACAACACTGAAGTGTAATGCTTTGGGATAAGCCACATGTTCGACTTGTGTATTTAAGCCTATTCGGTTGCACTAGATTTTGTTTCTATTTTAACAATTTCATTTATATTTTGCAGGCGGAGCGTTGCTCTCCAACATGTGGCTGATTATATCACATGCAAAAATGTATGCCAGCAAATTGATCAGCGAAGATTCTTTGCAATGAAAGTTTTTTTTTGTAACCAAAGCTGTTTCCGAATTACCCTAATAGGGGCATATGGCTACTGTCAATGGTTTTATTCAATGCTAACTTAGGTGTATCACCCAAATAAATTATTGACGTCGACGGACTCTTACAATCTATTCATTGATACATTCGTACTGAGTCGAAGAATGTAACACTGCTAGTTTATTTAAATGTTATATTTGTCACATTCTGCAAATCAGCCCATTTTCTCAACATTGCTTATTATATTTTTTAGAATTTGTCGTTACTGTAACAGATGTAGATTAACAATTAATATATAGAGCTAATTAAAAGCAGGGGATATAACCCAGTATCCCCTTGTCTAACACTATATTAATTGAGCTGTAGAAGTGAGCACGCTAGTTTTTGTGTTTTAAATTCTCTGTTGTTTGAGTAGTTCTATGGATATCATATTCTCACAAATATACATGTTGTCCTATTGGGTGCACTACTGACTGTGCTATAGATGACGAACATTGGATCGCCCTACAAACTACAGATGCTTTTGTAGAAGAAATGTTTGATGAAGATGTTTAGAACCAACAAAAATTTTGCTTAGATTCAAATGTCTTTTTGTTTCATAGACAAATTTGAAACATTTTACGATTTTTCAATTCCGTTTGACATCATTTGTAAAAACAACTCATTTAAGGAGAAGTGGGGGGATAAGGAAGAACCATCCATAGTCCTCAATAGGAAACCTAACAAAAACTGTGGAAAGTTCTTACACTGCATGTCAAGCGTTCATGAGGCTGCTCCCCGGTGCCAAACCGTCAAATGGTATCGTAGATAATCCTATTGCCGGTTTAAAATCCGGACATAAACTTTGCCATGTTTACCTTAAAAAAATCGAAGAGCAGAGAAATGGATCATAATATGCGCAGAACAAACTACACTGCAGTTTAATGTAATGGGATGTCACATATTAGACATATGTACATAAAACTCTTCGCACATTAGTTTGCTGCCCTCAATTGCCTTTGTTGTTTGCTTCCAGTGATATCTGGTTATATATATTTTGTCTGGTTCAACAAGTTACCGACTGAGATATAGATAGTGACGACTGGATCACTGTATAGACTATAAAGGTATTTCATTTGGTAAATATGTTTAAATGTGATTCGTCAAATCACTTGTAAGACATGTTTGGAACAGTATGTTTAAGAAACCATCAAACCTTTGGCTTAAATTCAAATGTCTTTTTAGTTCCGTCGACACTAATTAGAACGAGTCACAAATATTTCCCGTGTAGTCAATGTGCATTATTATAATGCTATTGGGGAGCAGATTTTGTCGTATTTTAAAATCTGTACATCCTCTGTGGTGAAGATCAGATATAGTATGCTTTCATTATAAAGCAAACTTTAATTTCGTGTTATAATTTTAATTCAAACTTGTCCTTGTGTTATTATTATTCGGTCGTCACTTGTTGGGGCTTGTATATGATCTTAGGTGTCTGCAGGTGATCTCGAAAGGATTTATTTCAATCGTTGGCATCTATGTAATTTAGGCTTTTGTTTGTTTAATAAATCTTTAGATAAAGAAAATGCCATTACATGTGATAGCGGAAAAAGAATGTGTGCTTCATAATACTTTATTTACAGACTTTACTAGTTACCAGAGACAAGGAAAAGGGAAATAATCGATTATGAGAACGACCTTTGGTTTCTAAGATCAGAGTCCAGTTCAAAGTGAGTCGAGAAAAGCGGACGTTTATTGATTTCTCCCCTAAATTCTTTTGCACTGTAAGCTTATGAAACCCAGCTGCTAAATGATTCCTCACTTTGCTGACTTCTCTATCTTGTGAACCAATTAGATAACCTTAAACACTTTAAGGCTTCTCAAAGCCATATAATCCGTATAATGGTACCCAACGTTACATATGTATATATAGAAATCTATCTGCCATTTACAGGGATAAAAACCGATGTGCCTTGGTCATGGGTCTAACACTATATACCAACTGAGCTATAGAAATTCGGAAATATCCACATTTTAAATTATGTAATATAAATGCTGATCATCTATATACTGGCATAGGCACACTAGCGCCTTTCTCACAGTTGTCACTATGTGAGTTGTTCTGACGATATCTGGTTTTCGCATATATATTTGTTTGTTCCATTGAAGACATTGCACATTCTGCCATGGATACCGACGAATGGGTCACCCTACAAGACATAAATGGTTTGTATTTGGCAACATCTTTGAACTGTGATAAACTAATGACTTGTGGGAACTGTTTGAAACAGTATGTTAAGAAAACCATCATCCTTTTGGCTTAGATCCAAATGTTGTTTGAGTTCCATCAACGATAGTTGAACATTCGTCGATTTCTTTCTTTCAGTTTGACATTATTTATCAATTCATTTAAAGGTGGTGGGGGAGGTGGGGGCGGCAGAGGAAAACAAAAGTTCCATGACGGGTGGTAAGAAGACAAACAGCTGGTTTATCATTTATAACTTGTGTAAAACAGTTTTCCGGAGCTAAGGCGTTTAGAACTTTATACATTGGACAAGCTTTTTTAAAAAGGAAAAGTTCCTATATGGGTATTCATTTTAAGGATTCTAAAAGTTGTACTGTAGAAATTAAAAATAAGTCTGGCTTCCTGCTTTTGTAGTTTAAAAAGTTTGTCAGTATTCACCTTATTGGGTACATTACCCAAGACTAAACATAACACAAGGCTTTATGGCATCGTTCATATGCTTGAGAACGATGCTTGAATAGACATTGAAACGTTGCACCCTTAATAAACTAGAAGTTGTAATCCATAAAGCCTTGTGTTATGTTTAGTACA